>OMLM01009280.1:68891-86674 GCA_900302695.1 Helostoma temminkii | reverse complement strand
GGGGGGTATAGTAGGGAAAATTCCCCCTTTCCCATTAGCTTTATTAACCATTAGTAATGGATAACCGGTTTGCTGTACAGTGGGTATCTGTTCACTGTAAGTGGTATATTCTGTTAGGAAACAGACATTAAACATTATTACTGCACACAATTTTCATCCTAAATTTTAAAAAAAATTCCACATAAGTAGTGGGAAAGAAAAAGAGCTCTTTGTTAAAGAAAACTTGGGAAGTGGTAAGCAAAATAGATTTTAGTTATAACCCCACCAAGAACAGAGCTGTCATCAAATGAAAAGTAATGATAGAAAAACATGAGTGTTTTTGGAGGAGAATCACGGCAGTGATCTGAATGGCAAATCAGACAACAGTACTTAAAAACCCAAAGTGCTGGTTTGATTTGTGTGTAGCTTGACTAATGCTAGACTAATTATAACTCCCTCTTCTGTAGATGAGTGAGTGGGAAAATGAGTTTTTTACAGCAGGAAACTCTCTTCAGTCCAAAATGCCTAATTAGCCCATTGTACGGTGAGCTACCTACAATATGTGGTTTTATGGTAAGTGGACATCAAATTTTAAAGTCTAGACGGAGAAGGATAGTTTCTGTAACCAACCAGAATGTAGTAAAGGATTAGGAGCATAATTGTGGTTTAAAAAGCCACCCATAATGGAACTTAAAATGTGGCTGAAACGCAGAGCCACGAGCTAGAAACACTAGAACCTAAGACGCTCTTTATGTCATGAAACTACTGACACTGAATTGCTCGTTAGCACATTGTGCAACAAAGCACCACAAGGTATGTGATTGTAATTATAGCCTTAAGTGTCAAGCTAAGTGCGACAACTGAGATGATAAAAAAGAAGCTGCTGCCAGTGAATGCCTAACTACATCAATGATCTGTAGACAGTTACAAAGGAAATGAGTTTGTGGCAAAAATCATTGAGCTTAATAAGCTTTTCAGTTTGCTGGAGAATAGAAGGACACTTTTCTAGTTCACCAAACATTAATATGTTAACAAGGCTATCATTAAAACCACTTCACAATTACAACCTCTGGACATAATAAAGTGCAGGTACATGGACAGACTTTTCATATATTTTGGGTCATGGATGAAAAATGTGTATATTGCTTTCACTCTGAACATCTTTGTTAGTTGAATAGACTGATGAGGAAATGGAGAAAAAAGAGAAAATAAGACACTGCAAAGATGTGGCGAGCCAAGCCTAAATATTTATACTGGAAAAACACAAGCTTTTTTGCACGCAGGCACATATAAACACACAGGCATCCACAGTGAACCTGTGCCCAAACCTAAGTGTTTCAATATGTTATAGTTCTAGAAGGAGGAGAAGGAAAAGATAAACTTAGTGTTTCCATTGAAGAGAACAGAACATAATGATTCATTTTCAGGCACCTGACTGGCACTGGAACATGAAGTGCAGTGGTGGGCAAGTGTTTTTTGTCTATCATGCTCCCTAGTGCCTCCTCAACCACATGCTATTGGCGTCTCATAAAAGCAGACATCCCAGCAGTTCAATTTTTACCCTGGTGTATTTGGATATGAACTGTTTGTGATTGATGATTGATGACTGATGATGATTTGTCGTGGTTGTGGAGTTATAAAACATTTTATGTTAGCAGGGGATACAACTCGATTTCAAAAACTGTGAAGTAATACTAGAACTGGCAACAGCCTTAAATCTAATGTGACAGGTCTGGGATAAAGTAAAAAAAGGAGATGAATTGTTGGATGCCATGCGATGGACTGGTGACCTGTCCAGGGTGTACCACAAAATGATCAGCTACTAGCAGCCTATTGTATACCTGATTCTTGACTTGACCAAGCAAACTGTTCTGCACTAACCTGGTTGTTTATGGTTTCTTTAAATGAATCTGACCACAACTTAATTCTTAGATATATCATCTCATAAATACAATGCTTCCTGTTTACAGAGTAGATCTCAGCAATGTAATAAATGTATTCACCGCATTAAATAAATATTTGGCGATCTGGTTGTTGTCATTGTTGGTAAATGTAGTGTTTTTATCATCACTATGGTCTCTGTGGAGACATGAGGGAGAAAAGATGGGAGAACGAGGAGCAGAGGAAAGAGATGAGTGGGTGTAACTGAGGACACATCACACCAATCACATGAGAGTGCTTGGGCAGGAGCCACGGTGCACATGTGAAAGTGATCAGCAGCGTTGGACACACACTCGCACGCACTTGGCTAAACCTGAGCGACTGGCTGGAAACACCTCTAGAATGTTCTAGAACAAGAAGTCTAAACAACTATCCCTCCAGTGTGCCACTGTAACTACGGATGTGTGTTTTCCAAGGCCAACATTATCAACATGAAAATGATTAACACAGAGGAATGTCATTGGCCCTCACATGCTACTACATTTTACAACATATGTCATCAACTTACTGTTATTTGTGACTGGCCACTGTCTGAGTTGCTAGTGTTAGTAGCTGCTGAATTACTTCCCCAGGCTGAACAGCAGAGATTCAAACTGACATCCAGTCAGTACTGAGGCCAACCTTTTAGACAAAACTGCTGGAACACCAAATCTTCCAAAAGGAATCTTCCTATTTGAAAGGAAGCAGAAACCGTCCATGTTGCATGAATTATGTAGTCTATCAACTGTAGCGTGCCTACTGGGTTAATCACTGTTGTTTTGTTAAGTTCCTGCAGTAAGAAATATAATTTCTGACAGAATCTGGCTGCCAATATTAACCAGATTTAATGACGAGTGAAGACATACGACCCAGGGAGCAGCAGATGAATGATGACTGAATGAAAACTCCTGTCATAAACCTGCTTTCTTCATCTTTGGTGGCATTTGGTAGTGTCCTCTACTACTCCACACATAACACTGTAGTTTTTAGTAGAGATCAGAAACTAAATGTATATATACAACTACCAACGAACCCTTGTCTTTCTGCCAAACAGGTGGTATGTGTGTGTGTACATACAGTATGTGCCAGTCTGCCTGCCAGCAACTAGGTGTGCAGTGAAAGAGATGAGAGCATAGCAGATGTTGTGATAGCACAGTCATTTAAAACATGAACAAAACTGGCAGCTTGGCAGCTCTCGGTTCACATCCAGTAGTCGGGGTTACAACACCTAAATTACATGTTGCCTCCATAGCTAGCGTGAATGATTAGAATGAGTCCTGTAATAATATTCTGGCTTTTGTTTGTGTTTTCGCACCAAGGGTTGCGCAATAATGAAATGCTAAACTACATTGCTGTGTGCCCCCTTAGAACCCCATATCCATAATATCAGATGTCTTCATTGTAATTGTGTGCTGAGATGGTCTCTCCCATGTGAGGAAATTGTTTTACAAACCAGAGTCTAGGTCAGTACAATCACATGGTAAACTGTGATAACAGTACAGGAGCGAAATGGGAAAGCTATTTCTTTGTGAGTTTGTTAAACGCTGATATTTAGCAGAAATATGGTTTGTGGCGTTGTATCATCAAAGTCTCGACTTTTGAATACATAAATCTTAAGCAACACTTACACATACACAGCTAATGTATATTATTTATTACTTATATTCATTTAACGCAAAATGTTGATGCGAATGGTATATAAATCTCATGAGGGGAGATATTTTAAGTCTTATTATTTATGTCAACAGCTGGCAGAACAATTCTAATAGTATTAATAAAATACATCTGTGACCTAAGCATGACTGTGGCTGTCACCAATAAATGTTCTATTCAAGATCCACAGAAAAAAACAGAGAGCACACACGTCTGAATTAAACCACTGAATAATACAAAGGTCACTGCTGCATCCAATCCAGTCCGTCCTCCGTGTGTGTTTGTTTGTGAGAGTGTCAGCAAATGTGCGATTGCTGTATACATGGCTGATGCCTCTTCTTATTTATTTATCAGTTCATAAAATCACTCCTTCACTTCATTAGCAGTGCTGAAAGCAGGAGCACAGTGACTTGACTGTATACGATAAGGAACTCTCACAGTTCAAATGTGAGAAGACATCCAGTAACTTCATCAAGAAAGAAAAGAAATTACCGATCATCATGTGTGTTTGTGTGTGTCTGTCTGAATGTATGGGAGTGGTCCACTGTGCGTTCTTGTGCATCTGTGACTTTGCAAACAGCTGTACTCAGTGAACTGAAGCTGATGCACTACGTTGAATATTTTATTGTTTGCTACAACTCAACACACAAACACGCAACACAAGCAAGAACAGAAACACTGTGTTTTGCTCCCGTCAGATGTGCTTTTCTGTTTTATTGTTTTCATTTATAGCACTAGCAAAATCACTGTGACTGCATAGCTGGTGAGATCATGCGTTTTTCAGTGTTATTATCCTAACGTCACCTAGCGTGGAGACAATTAAAAACCAGACAAAGTGAAATTGAATCAACTTGCTCTAAGCAACTAAGATGGTATCTGTGTGTGGTACTGAGGATGGTAGCAGAAGCAGTTGCTGTGGTGATCATATGAAGTGGGAATGAAGCGTTATGTCTACTGCACGGATTACATCCAGAAGGCAAACATCTGGCATGCAGACGAGCAGCAGACAATCAGTGAAACTCCAGTGGCCAAGAGGTTGATCTGTACTGTGATCATGGAGATGATAGCTGCAGACATAATGTGTATGATGTCATTAGACGCAATAGCAAGCAACACGAATGGACAGAATAAAACGTTGCTAGTGCAGACTCGCAGGTTGCAATCAGCATGGCTGATCTATTTGAAAAAAAAAAAATATTTCCACTGGATAGAAATGATTTGCTGCTTTTCATTTGCTGCTTCTTGATGTAGAATTTGAACAAACTAGATAATCAGATCTGGTTTAATATGTCCAGGTTTATGTTTTACTGTTATTCTATTTATTTTATTGTGCCTAAGGGTTTCACATCTGTGTGTGTAATATTTACACTCTGCCAATCACCTCAAACTCAAAATGGAAAAGGGAAGTCTCCCCCACGAAAAGAAGCCTCTAAACATGCTATTTTTCATGTACTCTAATTAAGGACGTCTTTAACTGCAAGAAGTTACATTAGAGGAAATTTTAAATTATACAGTGTAATGGGAAAACCATAAAACAGATGTTCACCAGTTTGTCCACTGAGCTCCATACCATTATATTAAATGTATTATAATACATAATCCTGCATGCTCTCTCAATATCAGAATTCACTAACATTCACTTCTTCTACAAAGAAAAACTGTGTCAGGGCTAAAGTGTAAATCTGTGATCTGTCTGAATTATACGTTTAAAATACCCACAGTAACCTGTTAAACCTGTGTTAACAGAGGATGTCCCATCTCCCCATCATCACCTGCCTCCTCGCTCCAACTGACACATCTAGGATGTACCGTTCCCGTTGGGCTCACTCTGTCTCTCTCAAACACACACGCACCACATGCACACACATACGCACCACACAATCAGATGCAGGCAATAGCCCATTTTATGTCCACTGGGAACAGGTACAAGTCATTTCCTGTTCTTGTCTTCACCTGCCACATGTCACAACCTGACTAAAGCTGTAAGATCTGATGCCACATGAAGGAGAGAGGAAGGGTGATGGGGGTGATGGGGGGGTTTACAGAAAATATAATAAATAGAAAGCGTAACACTGTACTGTATGTCTCAACATTAGCTGAGCAGATCATTATTGATTTCTCTACACTCTAGCCACAAGTTATTAACGTACCAGGCCGTGAACACAATACAGTGCAGCTACACAGCTGGCTACTATTAGTAAAAGTCCCATGACCTAGACATGTTAATCCCTGTCCAGACATGTTGCCAAACCTCCTATAGAGCAAGATGATTAACTTCACCCACCACTTCACTCACACAATACACATGTATGTATACACATATGCATCCAAACAAACTGTGTATATAGTATATTGGTATACATATAGAGATAGAGACACAATTTTAAATACAAACAAAAGCACACACACACATATACACACATATTGAACCAAACATGCTCCTTATATATGTGACAAAAAGATTAATGGTGTGATGTACACAGCACATTTAAGTCTCTAATGTTTTGTATGAATGGTATTAAGATAATAATAAAACATATCATATACAGTATCATTTATCATAATAATTATAATGATATACTATAGATCACTCTGAGATCTACTGGATCATATAATATATGTATTATAATCTTAATCTTAATTGTTCTTTGCAAGGTGCATTTTATGTGTAGGCCATACATATATTGCTCATCATATAGGTTTGCATACAAAAAGGGGAATTGTTAATTAGTGTGTTAATCTAAGTGCAGTTGTATTGTATGTGTGTACACAAACTTAAACAAGCATGACTACAAGCAAAACGGTTTGTAGCAATTAGTTATCTTTGCATAGTGATTCCTGTGTTACATGTGTATGTTTCTGTCTAGAAGTGTGAAGCATGTTATCATACATACAGTATCACATGTGTGTGTTCTTACCAGGCAGGTCACAGCCGAGGACCTCCATCCTCATGCCGATCCCAGCTGGCGACCACCTCTCTGGAAAGACTCTGACGTACTGGGCTACTATCTCATCGAACCTCCGCAACTCTGGAGTATCATAGTGGCTGTTGCCTTCAAAAATCTTAGACAAGGAAAAAAGACATGTTGACGTTATTAGATGGCGTTCATTTTACAAAGAACAAAGTAAGCATAAACGTTTCCCTTCCAGTGTTAAGGATGTTGTCCTGCCAATTTTGACATTCCATTGCTTGCTCCAATGCATGACAACCTTCAAAAGTAGGTATTTATTTGTATAATGAGAGACGAGTTTTGATTTATTGGCAATATTGTTTTCTTTGTTTGTTTTTTATTGCAATAACCTCTGGCAAAAATACTTAATTCAACCTGAAAACGGACTACACTGCACCAAGCCATTTAAAATGCAGGTTGTGATTATATTAGTTTCATTAATTGAATCGTATCCTCTTTCTTCCCATGTCTGGAATCTTAAAAACGTATGATGAATTTCCCATGACGCTTACTTAAAAAGACAGGCAGACAAGGGAGAACAGGATTTGAGCATCAGGAGAAAATCCCGGCACTCAGTAGTACTATTAAAGCATTTTAAGACAGAGTCTCAGAAAGCAGAACTCAGTTTAAAGTGCTCTGTCTCACACTGTGTTAGACTGCCAGCAGTGCTGAGTGGTGATGCCGGAAAGACATTTTTAATTAACACCCATGAGAGACAAATAGAGGGTGAGTGAAGTGAGTGAGTGGTTGAGAGACACAGAAAAGCAGAAAGGGAGACTACAGAGGACCTAGAGAGAAGCAAAGACAGAGGGAGGCAGAATAAGGAGTGAGGTGATTAAATTGAATTATTATCAGAGTATCAAAGCTGTGTCTGTAATAAAATTGGTTTTTTTTGTGCTAGAAATGACAAAGCTGAAAGAGAATAAGACAGATGCAAAGAGGGAAGGAAAGAGAGGGAGAGTGAAGATGGATTGAGTTGAAAGACAGCTATAAATAAACTACAAATGAGGGAGAACTGACACTGACAATCGGTGAGGAGAGGACATATGTATGTGTCAAACAGAGAGAGATTTTTTGTGTGATTTACCTTAGCAAATCCAGTCTTGCTGTCAGTGATGTAGGTCCAGTCTTTGCCTGTCAAGCTGTGCGCCAGTTTGTACTTCCTGACAAATGCTCTGTTCTCAGCACTGGTGCTGCCCTCCAGCCCTCTTGCACCCTGGGTAATAATGCCACGCACTGTCTTGGGCACACCAAGGTCCACCTAGAATTCAGACAAATATAATTAATATCGATAGGTCACATTTTGCACCACAGATACCAGACCCCCTGCATTAGGATTTAGGTTCTTCAGCTCGCAGTTTCCAGTGCTTTTGTTTCTGGAATAGTTGTTATTATTGTAGATAGTGTAGAAAATGATGGTTTTGGGTTACTTCTATTTGTCAAAGGTTTGACACAATTATATATTCAGAACTTCACCTGTCTCCTCTCACTATCAGCTAGTCTCTTTTGCAATTCCTAAACAACTAATAGTGGAGAACGTTTAGTGCTGTGTTAACAACAAGATCAGTCATAAAACACATACTTGTAGCCACTCCTCTCCAGCTATAGGTTGTGTTGGATTGGGAAACCAGCCTGACCGGCTGGCCACCAGCCGAGCTGCTCCCATGGAGCCGTGGATGTCCCTCATGGAGGATGCAGAAATCTGGGAGTCAGGCAGCAGTCCAGACAGCATGCCTTGCAGTTCTGAGCATGGAGCATCTAAACAGAAGAGAGAGAAAATAGAGATATGAATATTTTGTATAACCACCAGACAATTTATAAAGACATTCAAGACATGAAAAATCTAATTTTTATTTTTTTTACTTTAAGGAATCATATGAATGTGGTCATTTCTCACAATAAAAAGGTTTAAGGTTGGCTGAACTTTGCAAATGCAGAATGCAAAGCACATTGGACAACAAAGATTTTATGGCAAGCCTCTGTATGCAACTGCATTATCACAAAGTCATAATTTAACATTGACAAAAAAGTTACCCAAATGTTTACTGTGATGGATTTTATATCGCAAGTCTATGAAATGAAAATGTGGAATGAAATTAGAGGCTGCCAGCGAGGTAGATGTTCAATCGAAAAACCGCTTTAGAAATGGATAGAAGTGATGAAAATGTAAAGTAATTTGAGGTAACAAGCCAATGCATATTATAATCATTATTCTTTAAAGGCTATTGGATTTTCTCTAAATGAAAGGACACAGTCCGACATCTTTTTTTATCTGCTACATGCTGTGTGTCTAGACAAGGTTTCTGCACTGGTAGAACATTTTCCTGAATTAATGTGACTTTTAGTTCAGGAATAATTTGGTGTCAACGTTTGATCTCATATTGAAGCAAGATTCTTGTGTGATCGTGACATGAACTGTTAAAACAAGAACTAGTGTGTTTCACTCCGCAGCCCTATTGAGCTGCTTTCCATCAACCCATTTCATTATTTTTCCTTCCTGCTGCTGCAAAGTTGATGCATAACTTTAACCAAGCTACCAAGAGGGATTCTTCATGGGGAATTGAGCCAGACAACACCCAAATGGAAGAACTAAATGAAAGCATGTTGCAGATCAAAGGGAGACTGTTTATTGCACTGACAAATGTGTCTTAGTCTAACAAGCATCAAAATGTGGTATTGCCATGAATAATGGCAAAAAAACAAAGGGAACCAAAAAGACTGACCAATTCTATTAGAAAATGAAAGTGGGTGGAGGGTGAAAACATTATGGGATCACACAAGAGATGAAAACAAAAGAAAAAGAGGAAGAGAAAGAAACAAGATAAAAGGTAAGGAAGAAGAATTAAAGGACAAGGAGGCAAAGGATGGACTGAAAAAGGAACAAGTGATTAGAGGGTTAGAGAGATAAAGAGAGGTGCAAGTGAACAAAGTGGGAGAGGCATAGGAGACTGACAGTCAAGGGTGATGGTGATTGATGGTGACATTCTTCTGGACTTTCAGGAGATTAATGTTTAATGTTGAGACGTTTGCAACGTCACTATGATAAATAATGACTTAGTGGTAAACAACAACAGCTACAGCCATGCTCTGTGAGATTCCTCAAGCTCTATACCAGACATGAAAACTGATTAGCCAAAATAAAATCCTATTATTATTTTGTTTATTCTATGTTTCTCATTTTTGCGTCTGTTTCGGGATGTGCTGCACTCCAGCAGGCGTTTTAATACAGGAGTGCAGTGGGAGTCGATGAGAATATCATCTCTGGAGATCACAGTAACAGAAATAGCTAGATATCACAAGCCAGCATGAAAGCCCTTAAAGCTCTCTCTCTCTCACACACACACACTCACTGTATATACACAGACACACACTTACACAAAAGGATACCTGCAGCACTACATAGTAGTTGAGTAGTCAAGGTCTCTCACACAGGTTGAAACACACTTGCTCTCACACATGCTCTGATGTTCAGCCCACACACGGGCATATACACACTACCACTGAGCTTCTCCCAGTAACAGGGTCTTCCAAGAGCTGTAGGGTACACCTTCGAGCATCTACCTGGCCGATACACATGCACATAGGTGCACACCAATGCAAACGCGACACAAGCCTGATAAAAGTGCTAAAAATAAGTGATTGATAGGTGCTGCGCAGCTGAAGCAGAATGAGATTAAGAGGGATGGAGGGAACAAGGCAGGGGTAGGGAAGATTTAGGGAAGGGATAGAGAGCAGAAAATGAGACAGAGGGAGAAATAAAGTGGGAATGGAAGCAGTTAGTAAAAGCAATAGTAGGGTGGAGAAAAAGGGAGAATGAAAAGGAGGAAAAAAATCAGAGCGACATTGAAGAGGGATAGAGGAGCGAGAGACATAAAAGTGTGATTTAAGTTAATGACATGTCACTGACTGACTGCTTTATGTCTGCCTTTATAGGCCTGTGTAGGGCATTATCACATTCCCCCTGGTGGTGTGTTCTTGTGTGCACGTGTTAATATGCCTATGTGCAGCAAAGGAAACTGAAATGATACCGCATGCCCATTATAGCAGCTATGCTTGGTGATAAAGTTTCTTCTGCTGGTTATAGACATATTTTAGTGAAACTGCAACAGGGCGGTTTGTTTCTCCCTGTTTACCTCTAAAGTAAAGTCTGTCATCTTTCTCAAAAAAAAGGCAAGCAAGCTCTTTTTTTGCATATTTTAAAGACTGTTTTCTCAGTCCAGTGATGGATTGCAGACATTACACGGCAGCCAATACAACAGGGAAACAGAATTGGCTAAAAGATGTGTCGAATGGGCTCTAGCTGCTGAGAGAATGGGAAAAATAGTGTGATATACAAGACACCTGATATGTGCCACGTCCTTGTCTTTTTTACCTTGCTTTCTTTCTTTCTATCACACACACACACACACACACACACACACACACACACACACAGAGGCAGTATCATATTGTTTTGGTGTGATTGTGATTTGTGTGGGTGCTGAAATAGCCCTCCCAGATAAGAGCATATCCGTCCCTCTCAATGGCCACTATGATGGCTGCAGAGAGAGGCCCTAACCTAATAATGATACAGTGTAGCTGGGACACACACACTCAAATGGATTGATACTCTCTCTTTTACCATTTCTGTAACACACGCATACACACACAAAACACAGACGGTCTAATTAAGTTTTATCTATTTATAGTATTGAGCTGATTATGCTGGTTGAAATTGTGTTTGTTTGCAAGGGCTGCAGATGAAAGCTGAGAGCCTGTTACTCTCTGATGTTATCACCCACACATCACACTCTAGTGTTATTCTATTAGGACTTAGTGTGTTACTTTGTGCGCGTGTGTGATGTTTGAGTGGGAGACAGAGAGGCAGGATATGTATATGAAAGCAAGGGCAAAAGTGTGAGAGCACATGAGAGTGGGTGTGTTCATGTGGAAGACGGCAACAAAAGAGGGGGTAAGGAGAGAAAGTATGAATAGAAGCATTGAATGAATTGATGGATGGACAAATAATGCAATGTTTATCATTAAATTAAATAAATAAAGAGGTTGAATAAGATCCTTTCATATTTTGCTGTTCTCTTCCAGGAAATGTTTTCTAAGGGAGTTATTTTTGCTCTGACCCACCTTCTGACCCTGTGTAAAAGCCAGTATATCACAGGCATAAAACTTGGCAGAACGGTTACTGTGTTTTCTCAGCAGCGAGTCCCATGAGGACATTGACCAAAAGAAAAAGAAAGTATGAGAGACTGTGTAGATAAAGATCTTTCTTACCCGTGATCTGACAGCCGTAAAGCTCGAACCGCAGCGCGATGCCGTTCTTCCACGACTGAGGCCTGATTCGTACGAAGCGAGCGAGGACCGGCTGTGGGATCCGATTGAGAACCACCTCTGTGGGGTCAGTGTTGGCATGGAAAACCTAAGGAGAAAGAGAAACAGGGAATGTTTAATAGTGCTAGATTGTTATCCTGGGCAGACAAGCAGAAGGAGAGTGAGCTCAGTCTCAGGGTCCTCTTAAAGTAGCTTCATGAGAACACAGGGCATTGGGCACATCACTATTCACTCATTAACAATTCCCTTTAAAATGCACACTAAGTAGTTCACTCAACACTGAGTAGCAAAGTGTGGCTTTGGACAGTCAATAGTCATTGTCATATTTTGACACGGCATAAATGACAAATTACTCCCCAGTGTACATTGAGCACTGTGTCTGATCACTAAGGAAGAGGATTGTAAAGGTCTTTGTACACATTCACAAACAGTGTGAGGGCATGCACTGTGTAATAAATCAAGGGTGCAAGTATGCGGGAGCGCATCCTTTTCTCAAGTCTCCTTGAATTAACCACACAAACACACACGCACACACACACAGGAAAACATAATCTTTACTCCTTCACTCACAGAGAGCAAAGAAAAACACACGCTGTCACACCTCGGTGTGCAGACACACACAGCATGGTACACTGCTTCCAGACTCACACTGTCTTTCCACCTCCTTTCGCAGTGCCCTCCGAGCTCCTACATTCCTCACCATGTGCACATACACAGAATTATTTCCTCTGAAAACACACAAATACAGATAAAAGGAAATTGAATGCGAGCGCACATGGCCAGAAGCGCCCTTTTTGTCTCTTGACACAGAGACTTTATATCTTTGTCTATCAGTCAGTGTCATCCCTCTGCTCACCACAGGAAAACACAGCTGGGCTCTGCTCTTCTCCCTATCATTTCACTTTCTGCCCCTGTTTTTCTGTCTTTCTCTTTGACATCTCTTTCTCTCACATTGCCTACTGCTGTAAATTTAAGAAAAAAAAAACAACCCTATTGTTTTGCTTCAGAACCTAAAAGACTGATTCCTCCACAGTGTCTTTCTATTACGTTTCATCAGGGCTGAAAACACAGCATAGTGTGTTTATTACAGAGAGCAGTGAACCTCATTCAACAGAGCCAAAGGCCTTGCAATTACTTGCTTGGGTACTCATTTATAGATGTTAAATTTGTTTTAGGTGTGTGTGTGAATTCACTCTTCACCCCGGTTGTTCTTAACCCATTAAACTACAGGGCCTGTCAGAGGTGACAAAATATGGATAAAGGGGGTTTCTGACTTGCAGGAACAGGAGCAGGCTACTGGGCCAGCTGGGAATTGAACCCATGACCTACTGGATGTACGATACAAAGTCAGTCCCAGTGAACTCATGTTCTCACAATGGCGTTAATACCAGAAACTGTGACCAGTTAAATGATGGAAAAATGCTTAAAGGCCCCACATGACTTAATGGGATTGGGGTAGCAGACTGTAATTACAAGTGTGTGTGCCCATGTCAATGTGTGTCGGAGTGTAAAAGTGTAATTATTAAGTCTCACTGTAAGGAGATGGGGGCTGGTGGGTGCTTTCTGATTTCCCTTGGTGCACACTGAAACGTTTCTTCAGTACATGTATGTGTCTATGTGGGCTCAGACACACACTTCACACAAAATCTGCATTTATGTCCTGTGTGTGCACGTAAGTAAGTGCATATTGTATAAAGTGTTTGGGTTTTTTGTACACATGTGTGTTTTGTGCAAGTCTAACACTGACGCTGTCCCTTACCAGCATTTAAATTGCCAGTGAAGTGTGTCTGTCATGTCTGACGTCTGTCCATGTCCATGAATCTGGTGTTCATTTTTTTCTCTATTATCAGGGCCGTTCAGGGTCACCACACGGAATTTCAGCTGCTGCTTGATGCACTTGATAATTTGTTACAACCTCTACGACTTTTCCGATGATGGATTTTCAGACCATACATTTGAAAATAAATATATAAATTAATTAGAATTATGCTTTTATAGTTTAGAGATTATATTTTTTACCATAACTTTAATTGTATGTTTATTATTGTAACCAATTGCAGTCAGCACAGTCCAGTGCGCTGCCAACATGGGAGTGCTTTTTACTTCTGGGTTGTATTAGATGGTAGTGTGTATGTAGTGTGTCATTTAGATTGGGGGACTAGATGTTTTTAATCCAACTCCATTATTTATAGTCATATAAAAATGTAACAAAAGGTTTTTGCACACTTATTAACAAATACAAACACACCCTCCACTCCAGGCCCAAGCTCTGCAGTGAGAATCCACAGTGAGGAGGTGTAAGGGGATATGTAGCATCCCTGAGGTCTTAAACTCCTAAATTCACTCCTAGGAGGCTCTGTCTAAAAGGCTTCAATAACAATCAGCTAATGGACTACACCTGCAACCCAGCTCAGGTTATTATGAATGTGTGTGTGTGTGTTTTGTGCAGGTTTGTTAATGGTCTGATGTTTCCACCTGCATTAAGGGACGAGGGAAGCTGACACCGGGAACACTATGGGGTGAACAGCTGCTTGACTTTACACCTCTTTCTCTGTCTGACTGTGTGTCTTACACATGTGCACACACAATCCAACCCACCCACACACGTAGACACAGACACGCAGTAAACAAACAAGCAGAACCACTTTTTAACACCAACAGAACAAGAGCAAATCCAAAGAAGCGAAATCTTTCCTATTCAAATGGTCTTTTTATCTCTCAGTTGCATTCAAAGGTTACAGACGTGAAGTGAATACTGTTGTCTCCTTCACTTGTACACACCTACTCTACTGAATAACAATAGTAGGCAGTGTAGCCGATTCTGGTTTATAGTCAAAAGGCAGCTAACCAGGTCTAGCATGTAAAGTAAATACAGGACAGCAAAAGCATGACAAGAAATATGGTCACCTCAAGGGAAAGAAAGAAAGCAGGTGTGTGGCCACACTGTGAACCTGCAGAGCGAGTCAGTCAGTCAGCCAGCAAGGACAGAAACACTGAATTATTCAAATGTCCGTGCCTTGTGTGTTTTGTGAATATGTGTGTGGATAGAGTTATAAAATAGTAAAATGCCCCCCCATCTCCTCCCATTTCATCAGACAAGGACAAATACACACAGAAAGGCTTTGGGGAGGTAACCTGTCTTTGACAGCTGAATGTGAGTGTGTGTTGGTGTGTGTGACAGAATAGACTACAAATCTCACAAAGCAAATGACACATGGTACCCTTATAATATCCCCTTTGTCCCTTTCCACTCTTTTACCCTCAGCTTTTCTTTCTTCATTTGTCACAAACTCTTTTCTCTTGCTCTCCTTTGACCTCACCCTCCCTCCCGCCTTTGCCTCACCTCACAGCCTTTCTCCCTCTATTCTGTCGTTTTATTTTCTTTCCCCTCTCCTGACATTCTTCCAGTGTGTATTGCTGAGACCTCTGATCTATCCAGAGGGACTCATGGTCAACACCCTTGTCTGCTATTCTCATTATTCTTTCCCTGCTCTCTCCTTCCATTCATCCATCTATCCGTCTTTCTTTTGCTCCGCGGTTCCCCTGTGAACGCTTCTTTCTCCCGCTTCTGCCTCTTTCCTTCAATCACTTGTTCCCCTCTGAACCTTGCTTTTCTCCCTCTGGTTTCAACCTCTCTTCCTCCCTTTGCATCGCTCAGTTTCTCCTCTCTCTCTATCATTTTGATGCTTGACTGGTTGACCTTTTGCTTGTGTTTTTCTTTCTTCCTTTCTTTAATAAATTTTTTCAACTTTCCTACACTTCCTCTCATCATGATCCACAATCCCTCTCCCTCCCTTTTATTCTGTCCACGTCTCCTTCCTCCATCCCTCTCTCTTCATCCATCCTCCCTCCCACAGATTAAGGTGGGAATAGGAGGTTTGGGTCTTGGCCGAGGTCCAGTGTTGTAATGACCATGGACAGCACTGCCTGCAGCAATTCAGTAGTGCTACGTAATGACATTTGTACCACATCAAGATTAAATACACATCAGCTGAGTGGGTCTCAAACTTCTCCAGACAAAGATTTAAACTAAGACATCAATTCTTAACCCAGGACCTTAGATCACTAAAGATTTTCTCTTGTCATGTGGCAACAGCCAATTATTCCCACTGAATCATACAGAGTAAAACGTGGGTTATACACATACAGATCCCATAGAGTGCAAACTCACATGAGCAGTCAAATGATCAGTGATGATCAAAAATCCTCAGAAGAAAATGACTGGTGTACTGAGAAGATAAGGATATGGAGATGCTGATAAAGTAATAAAGCAAGAAAGAAAAAGTTAAAATACAAATTGGCTAAGTATCAACTACTTACAGTACACTGGTGCCTTGACTGAGTATCTGCCATTTGTGAGCCTGTCAGTACAATTTAGGACCAAATGTTGTATGAATAGCACTTTCTACATCTGCCCAAAACATTCCTGTAAGTTAACATGTATTCCATATGTCCCATCTGGTTCACAACAGGCCTTTAATGACATTATCAAATACATTACAGATCACACAAATCATCATGATGTTGTGTGACAGTGGCGTCGCCCCTGTGGGCTCTCTCCCAGATGTTTTTAAATCCAGTGTGTGTGCATGTGCACAGTGGTTGATTTATCAAGAGTTACTAGTGCAAGACAAATTTCAATATAATTTAACAAAAACAAAGAAGTTGTGAATATATATTTTTTCCACATACATACAAGTATTTGTGTGCGTTTTTGCTCATAAGTCAGTGCATGATGGTACCACACTATGCACAAGTACAGGTTTGCTTGAGCTCTTGTTTTTATTTTTTATTCTTTCTGTCCATGTGGTTTTTATTATTTGTTGTCCTCCTTTAATGTGCCCCGATTAACAAACACACACACACAAACTTAACCATCACTGTAGCCAAGCACAAAAAAGTCATTTGTTCAAGCAGCATAAACCTGCCTGTTTATCTCATGATGACTTTCTCAGACATATGAGGGAAGAGAGCAGGAATGATGGAGTGCTGAGGGAGCAAAAAGAGGAGAGCTGGAAAGGAGTGCAATAGTGAAAGGACAGGGTGAATGAAGAGTTGAAGAGAGTGAGATAGTAGACAATGAGGAAGCAACTGACGGATGAAGATATTTTCAGAGGACAAGTGAAGTGGTGAGTGAATGAAAATGTCAAGGAGAAGATTAATGGATATATGAACAGTTCAGAGCAAGTTCAACATGTTAAAGAGAAACAAAATGGGGAACTTTGACTTTATATCCCCCTGGAAGAGTGCAAAAGATGTTAGTACATCTGAAAAGTCATGATAACCTATTTTGATATAAGCCTTTCATGTAGATTTAAGGTCAGCATATCTTGGATCAAGTGATCCAGCATCTGCTCTCAATTATAAAAACAATTGCCTTGAATTATCCTGTGAATGCAGACACAGCATTTTACACACCCAATTTATAAAACGCTCTGCCAAAAGATCTTTTTGGCCACTGCTGTTGAGTGATTTACGCGTCTTTCTAACACAAAACACACACTCTCACTTACACCCTGAAAGAGACAGACGGGGTGGCAAGGCCGTTGCTGACTGGCCGTCTGAGGTGTGTCAGCTGAGAGGGGACATTTGGCACAGAGATGCTGACAACGTTGTTTCATCAGCAGGTAAATGATCGCTCTCCTTGTCTTTTTTCAGCTGTCTCTGCTCTAATGCCTCTCTGCGTCCTCTTTAACCTCTCCCTGTATAGAGCAGTCTGTGAGACTGTGTGTAGCATGTTCATATAGTATGTGATTAATACCCATAATGTACCAATAAGACAGTAGTTGATCCAAAAAAAACAACTGACAAACATGAGCTAAACCATGCGATTACTGCACAGACTGACTCACCAGGGGGCTCAAATGGCTCAAAAGATCATTGCCAGTTGGCTT
This sequence comes from Helostoma temminkii, assembly GCA_900302695.1. NCBI lineage: Eukaryota > Metazoa > Chordata > Actinopteri > Anabantiformes > Helostomatidae > Helostoma > Helostoma temminkii. The sequence goes on along the minus strand of OMLM01009280.1, from coordinate 68,952 downwards.
GAAGTTGTTTGTGTGTGTGTGTGTGTGTGTGTGTGTGTGTGTGTGTGTGTGTGTGTGTGTT
>OMLM01009280.1:0-45979 GCA_900302695.1 Helostoma temminkii | reverse complement strand
AAAAGCCAAACAGCCAAAAACAATGATGGACACCAAATCCTCTAATCTGTCCTAATTCTTCCAAAGTGTGAAGACTATGCTGGAAGAGTAAATGTGTTGTAATTAGACTTTGATAATTAGAGACAAGAGACCAAGGGAGGTCCCAAAGTGATTATTATGGGATAGCCAAAGCCAGAAAAACAGGAGGAGAGTGGGCTGAAGTTCACTGAATACACCCAACTGTCACACAGAGACAGGCTGGTGGAGACAGAGCGAGAAGTAAATTAAACTTCTCTTCTTTTCTTAGTTGCAACCTAATTCCAAATCAGCTTTAAAATTTTACATATTTTAACCACTCTTTTTTTCTAAACTTATTTGTGTGCCATTTATCCAAACAGGGGACTAATCCATCCATCAGCTCATCCATGCATCTCGTTCTTACCTGCAGTCCAGTTTCTCTATCTCAAAGTGTGGGTTGAAGTTGAGAACGATGCGTTGCGAAGGTTCAGGGGCTGTGATGATCCAGCGACAATTCTGGTGAGGTGGGTACTCCAGCGGGTAGCCAGGTGTGGTGATGTATCCGGCATCACTAGCATCTAAAAAGCCGCCACATTGCTCAGATGCTACATGACAAGAGAGTGAAGGGAGACAATTATATTAGACAGTGAAATCATCTTATATACACTAAAAGATTTAAGTTAAAAAAGTAAAATGGATGCAGATAAAGAGGATGTAGTCTGTGGTCTGCTACACCGCCTTGTGTAATACATGGTAATCTTCCAATGCAAGTAGTGAAAGTATTAACACTTTGCTGTGGACTCGTAATATTTTTTCATTATAATTATTCACACATTGAATAAGGTCATTACTAAGTGTTTCCAAATTTGATAAAATAACTAAGGCAGGGGAAAACCTCAACACCAGAGGGCAGAGATTAAAGGAGCTACAGAAAGGAAAACTGGACCCATGCAGCAATAAGTCTAGAGTTCTATGAGGGTCATCACTGTCAAATATCGAGACTGATCTGAAGAACATCAATACACCATATGAATTTATTCACTGCATATTTGTTCATCATGGATGATTTGACACTGGGAAAGGGGGTAAAAAGGATAAAATGTAGATAAGAGTTGTGTTTGCAAAGACAGGATATAAGCAACAAAGAAGTGTGTGTGTGTGTGTGTGTATCTGGCTCTGTGTAATGTGAATCAAAGGTCAATACAGCATCATGATGTACAAAGACTCCATTCTGACCGAAACTGACACACACACTCTCACACACAGTTCTCCAGATACCTCCGTTACTGTCACAGAGCGGATCCACTTGTCAGCAGTCATATGTCTGCGTCATATCATAAACAATGCCACTCATTCACTCCTGCAGATGCACTCTGACATAGATGGGTAACTCATATATATCAATGACACCAAACGACATAACACACAGCTCTACTGTTTTACATCTGTGGCATCTATTGTGCACCATGCCGGCTGCCATGTTTGATTGACTGTGCATACTATCTTTATGAGTCGAACTTCTGTGGAAGATGAACAAGACTTAACTTAAACCATCATGGTGAATACATGATGATGGTGATCTTTGTTAAGTCCAAGCACTTCCAGTATAGTAGCACAATATGAACCACAAAAGAACTAGAAAAGATTTAAGAACTAGGCCTGTTTCCAGTGGGGACCAGGACCCTTACAAACAGAGTTAGTTCCTTTAACAGCACTATCATGATTATGTTTCTGTTTACATTGTTGTTAATGTTCTGCTGTTCTTTTCTCTTGTCTCCTCTTCTTTTATCTCTACACTTTTCACTAACTCAAGTGTCCAAAGCAGATGGCCGCCCACAATGAGCTTGCTTCTGCTGGAGGTTTCTTCGGTAAAACGAGCTTTTCCTCTCCACTGTGCTTGCTCATCTTGTTGGGCTTCTCTCTAAATAAGGTTTAAACCACTCCATTCTGACTTGGAGCTATATAAATAAAATTCAATTGAAGTGTGTTTCCACTAAATTTAGTTCTGTGGCCATAGTTGCTCTCCTTAAAAAATGTCCTTGCTCTTGGTACTGGAACTTCTCAGTACTTTCTTTTTACATACATAGCAGTTATTTAAAAAAAACTTGCTGCACAGGTTAAAAAAAAGTTTTGTGATCCAATAACATGCTAATTTGCTTATGTGGCTCAATGGATTTGGCCTTGCTGTACAAATGCAAATCACACTCCCCTCAAAAGTGCATTTACTCTAGGGAATGTTCCTGTACTCAGCTCCTGGGAAAGAAAAGTAACAGGATATTTCTACTGGAAATGCTCATTTAGTCAGATCAGATATTCAGTCAGGTATTTTTGACAAGATTTAGTAAAGTGTAGTTTTTGGAAGAACTGTTCAATCCAAGTATAACTCTTCAAAAATAATAAATGTACAGTGCATTTTGACTAAAGAAAATGAATTTTTAACAAATGTCTTGAACAAAATGATAGCTGCTTTCAGAGCGACAGCCACAACCGATCAGATTATATTGTCTGAAGGAACCCAATAAAACTACAATAAAATAAAGAATTTCAAGTCACAATCAACTCCTGACAAACTTGCTGTCTCAGTCAAAGCTTACTGTGCCACTAGAAACAGCAAAGAAGCCTACCTCATAAAAACACGTATCTGCTGTGTGTTTATGTATTGCCACTGTGCTGAGTGTGGTGATTTAGCCAAGTCAAACTACTCAGCAGAATGCAGCATGTTTTAACACTATAAATAGACAGGCTACAGTAAACCTACTCTGAGAGGAGTCACACATTAACACACATACGGCATCGTAATTTTATTTACCACCTTTAAAACAAATTCAAACCGGTCGAACAAACACGCACACTAAAAGTCTGACTTTTTCGTCACGGCTGATAATCCTGGTTGCACTGCTGCACTGACTGATGCACAAGCACGAACCAGCAAGTGAAGATGAAAGTGAAGGTCAGATCTCAGCACACGGTGTGACTGACACTTTGGCATTCATTTCTGATGTCTACTGCACACTGTCTGCAAACAATTAGTGATCAGCTCTCTATCTGCCTGTCACTCCTTCCTCCAGCATGCTGTGAGCCAACTAGTCCTGTCTATCTTCCCCTATCTGTTTTCAATCTCCCTGGTGACATACAGTAATACAGGAGTACAGTTACAGGCTGAGCCAGATGCATTTCATCTCAGCACCACCTGCATTAGTGTTTAACCACTCTGGAATCTCGCAGCAGCATCAGCCAAACACCACTTTTAGCGCACAGCTTAGCTAATGAAAAATCTGCGATGTGAAGCAGTGTAAGAAGGAAAACTATGGGATTGTTAGAGAAATTTAATTAATGACACACGTAACGCAATGATACTGAGCTGGGTCTTCGTGAAGGATTGTTCTGGTTTGCAGTATTGAGGACTACTTTGCTATTTTTCTGCAACTTTCATTTTACTTTATTTTCTGGTGGATGTAGATTAGATGCATACAATAACAGCAACACCCATAAAAACTCATACAGTCCAGTTCAATAAAGCCTTACATTCTAGAGACTGTGTCAGAGAGACTTGTACATTTATCATTATTATATTTTCAGTCGATCAAGTTTCTGTTGGTAGCACACTTTTTCTTTTCTTCCATTTTTCTTATTTTTTCAGAACACCTTCTTCCCCAGCTCCTCATCTTTACTCACCTCTGGCATGCAGCCGATAAAGACAGCACCTCCAAGAGTCTGATGAATAGGGCTGGTGTGATAGAGAGGCAGATGCAGTGTGTGCAAGAAGTATTGTGTCTGCTCTGCTTTACGTGTCGATTAATCTCTGGACATGCACACAGACAAAGTCACTGCTTGATTGTCTCAAACAGGGCAGAAGGTGACACAATTTTCCTGTAATGATTGCACGGATGACACCACGCCCTCTTGTGTGCGGCGCCACAAAACATATTTTAAATGAATTCAATACTGTTTGTTCACTTGGTGTGCACACATACATACACATAGATATACATGCAATAAATGATGCTGAGGTGGAGCTCATCATTCATTATAACACAGAGTTCCTGCAAAGATAAAGTGATATACAGAGGGAGTGAAACATTTGTCTTCTGGGAAAGACAGTTAACTGCTATCTTTATGTATTAAACTGTATAAATACAGCCTCTAAAAGTAAATCAGTGCTAATTTGTATTCCACACTACAGCCTCATGACCTCTATGCTAGAAGAAATTGCAGTGTGGGTAAGTGTGTGTGTGTAAGTTAAATCGAAAGAGATGCTGAGCTGGGAAAATGCTTGAATTCATCTCAACAATTTTTAAAAATGTAAAACAAACAGATTGAAAGAAAATATAAATAACTGAAAGCCAAGGTAAAAAAAAGAAGATAAAAAGAAAATGAGAGAAAGAGGACAGTTTCTTTTAACCTTAAAGAATCATTTGCCCCGCTGAAGTTTGTTTAATGTTGCCTTGAAACCAACTCGTGATAGATCCTCTCTGAATACTAAAGTTACAGTATAACATAGATGTGTTGTAGTTACCTAGATAATGGTTTAAATGTGGATCTACGTTTTGTTAATGATTTAAGCACTTGTAAGCAGCTGCACAGATGAAAATCCAAGACATCTCCTTAAGTACATGTAGAAATACTACAATAGAAAACCTAAATGTTAGGTTGAACTTTTTAATGTTACACTATTTGTTGTTAATTCTGAGTATTTTCCCACTGTAATGTAACATAGAGTGGAAAAACAAGCATCTCTAAATTGCACTGAAGCAATCAACATAGTTGTAATATAATATAATATACTATACTTAATTACACATTACACCACTGATTCTGCTTCAAACTTCTGTGGTGAATTGGACCCCATTATAAGATGAAATAAAGTATGTCACATATCAGCTTGACTTCTGTCTCAGGTTCAGTAGGACACTTCCCTACTCTTGAACCCAGACTTCATACAAGAACACATCAGTATGTGTGATCTTAAGGGACACGTAGTATTTAGACCACATATTGACAAGAAATGCACAAACACAAACCACTGAACACTGCTTATCCCCAACTAAATTTGAACCACACACACACATACACAGGGTAAGCAGCAGTAAACGGTGCTAAGCACTCAGGCAGGGCTATGAGACAGGTCACTGCATTATTTATGGCTCTCCGCCACGTTTAGTATTGCATCCCGATAACACCTATTCAGCAACTTTTCCCCACATGCGCATAACACATACAGATGCAGCCACACCGAAATGTAATAAAGTGGCACAGAAATGCATGCACAGCAGCATGCACAGAGAGAGACACACAAACAATCATACAAAGTCGCAAACTCGCAGAAGAACACACACACTTCCACACTTAGCTGCTTTGCAAAACTAGATCCTTGTTTGTTGGCCCCAAATGCAAATTCTCTGACCTTGTTTCCAAGCTCTCTTGCAGATTCATTTTCCCTCTGAGTAGGGAGTCTGATTTGACTCTAAAGAGACATTTTTCAGCCTGTCGCAAATGATTTGGTAGTCTGCAAGAACTTTACTAATGTGTTGGAACATAGTCTGCATTCATTTTTCATTGGCCAGAGCCCATAATGAAAGCATTAGTGGTTTGGTAAATGTTTGTGTATCAGAGTTAGAAAGTGTGTCTCACCCAGCTTAGCTATCAAAGCTTGTAAAGAGTTATTTAGCAGATCAACTTATTATCCACCAGCACTGACCCTGGTATTCAATACAGTACAGTGAGTCTCATATTATCATTATTGTGTGACCTTGTTGGAGACAGGTCCCTGACTTTGCATCATCATTTTCCCATTGATCGCTATGCATTCATATTTTTTACAATGCATTTTAGTTGGTTTCAGCACCATGAAAATCTCAACAGTAACATAAGAAATAGAGACACATGTAGGGAAAAAACGTTCCTGTGATTCTGGGAATGTAAGAAACACCAACAGTAACTGGCTGAATTGTTGTCTTTGGATAAAAACAAAGGGGCTTTTAGTCATAAAAACCTGGGAAACCTCAGGAATGGACAGAAACAGAGAGGAGAGAGAGAAAGAGAGTGAGAGGCAGAGTAGGATGAGAGAAATAAAGAATAATGCCAGAACATCTGTCTCTCATCATCTGCAAAGAGAAAGTCAGCAGCTCAGAAACGCTCACTGGACAGAAAATAAAACTGAAGTACACACACACACACAGGTGGGATTGTGCTTTTCTCCAGGTGCCCTGCATTAAGCCACAGTGGAAAACTACAGAGAGAACACTGTGTGTGTTTGTGTGTATCAAATATATAGAGGGATGGTAGATGAGTACAAAGGATCTGAGCAGCAAGAGTGATGTGAAAGTGGAGCTATGGGAGACACAGAGTCATAAATACGAAGGATGAGTGTGTGACACAGACAAAGAACTGACATGAGAACAAGCTTCTAAGCGCAAGAGCACCTGAGCAGAGGGGTTTTAAGAAGTAAAGAGAGAATATGACAGCGGGCACATGAAGATACAGAGAATGATTTAAAATCAGCAACAGAAAGTAGCAATGGTTGACTGAAAAGCTACTGAAGCAGAAACATATGAGAGCAAGGATAAGAGGGTGAGACAAAGAATCTCAAAAAAGCAGCTACAATGTTCAAGAATAACTGGAGCACAATAGCTTTAGGTTAAACAAAGTGCACTGTGAACGGGTTAGTGACCAAGCAAAGTGGACAGCTACACCAGCACTGCCCTCAATGTGCACAGGTTTGCAGTGCTTTGTGGTGCAGTTGTGTGCTTTCTTCCACCCTGCAGATTCAACCGCTCTCTAGAACAAAACATAGAAGCAGTTTTCAATCACATGCCACTGTTGGCAGCAACATCAGCTGTGTGTGCCTTCCAAATAACTGCTGAAAAATTATGATGTGACAACGCTATTGTGAACGCCACACTGACCTCTTGCCTAAGGATAATTTATTGCTCTATAAAACATCAGCTCTATTGCATACATATGTTGTTTGGGGCACTTGCTGAAATGACTAATGCGTTTGTTTTCCTTGCAACAGCAGTCGCACACTAGCAAAAACGACCATCGCGGTCTTCAAATGGCCCCTCTGCTATGCGGTTTTGATATCCCATGTCGCTTTCTGATCTTTAACTTCTTCACCTTGCATTGTGTTTATGCATATCTATTCAGATTTGCCATCTACCATACACAAGGGTCAGGTGCTATGAAAAGCTGAGAAGCAGTGTCCTCAGAGGCAGGGGGAGATCATGGGAAGCCTTCAAATGAGGATATTTGCCTGTTCCTCGCTTCTTTAAAAACCTTCACACACACACAAACAAATGCGTGCGTGTATTTGTGTGTGTGTGATCTTGTGTATTAACTGAAATCTCTATCCTCAGTAGTCCCTCTGGAGCGGTGCCGTGCAAGGCCACAGGTTGTTTTCCTTTTTCTCTCTCTCTTCACGCTGAATCATCCTGTTGTTTTCCTCTTTTCATGGCACTTCACCTCCTCTTTTAATAGCGTGCTCTGTCTCTTTCTCCACATCGCCCCGTGTCAGTGTTTTCCCTCGCTCCGATTAAGAAACCTCCTTCACCTTCTATTCGCCCCTCTTCACAACAGTGGGAAATCTCTTTACTGTTTCATCCACTCGTAGTTTTTTTTTCACTTTGGGCCCATTGTTGCCAACAGACACCCATTCTCATGGCTAGCAAGAATGACTCAATTCATGCAAATCTTAAGAGGACAGTGTATGGGAATAGGAATGATGATACCACTATTACTAATTTTACAGATACTTAAAGCAAACCAACACAAGCCATACCCAATTTTTGGTGCTAGGAACCTTTTGTACTTCTAGTGCCTGTGTTTAGTTAACATTTATTCACACATAGACTGGCTCATACATACAAAAAGGTCCTGCTCTCGAAATCTGAATTATCTTCAGATACAAACACGCTCCCAAACACACTCACACACACACACACACACACACACAATTTACCCTATTTTCTCTAATTACTCAAGTCATTACCAATGGCCAATGAAGACACTAGAACAGTTTACTAATGACATGATAACTGTAATTAGAACATCCTGCTGGACCCACTAATTGTTCTTTCCTTTTTACGGACAAGAGTGAGGGAGAGAGAGAAAGCGAATGAGAGCGACTGTGCTGAAGGTTAATTGCCTTAATGTTTATTCGCTCACTGCAAACTGGGCTGTTGATGTCATTGGATCAGCCCCTCTGTTTTTAGCCCACTATTATCCTAATGATCGAAAGACTAATGTGGGTCCTTTCATTCGATTCATAGGTTTCTTTGAAAAGAGACTGAAATGGTAATTTATGTCTGTTTTGTATGATGTATATGTGCCTTTAAAAGGAAAAAAAAGGAAAATCACATCAACTGTCTGAATCACCAGATGAATAAGGATAACCTTTAATCCTGAAACCTGGTGGAAAACACCTGCTACCTGCAAGATAATTAAAATGAAATCAGATTTTGAGGTAAGTCTCCAGCAAAGTGTCACCTGCCAGAGATTAGCATACTCAGTTTTCACACAGGACAGTGACTGCTTGATTTTCTATATTTATTAATGTTTTTTTAGTTGGCTGCTATTTTAAGGACTCTCTGTGGCCTCTGTATGAAGAATTGCTTTTAGAGGCTCTCTGTGATTCATCCATCCATTTCTCAAAGCATCATGATAATTGTAATGCAATGAAATCTAAACTAAACTAAACTTTGTCTATATTACAATCAGAGTATATATTAATATTATGCTTTGACTTGGGCAAAAAGGCTCTTGTGCTTGACAGAGGAGAGGTATAAATGTGGGTTGGTTTAATGCAGGTGGCTTCACTCAACTACTGCTTCACACTCTGCTGCCTCCCTCTCATTTCACTATTATGCCTCTCATGCTCTCTTCCTCAATGCTTCTCCCTCTGCCTCTCTCTTTTTTTGCACTCCCAAACACTCATGACTCCTTTCTCTCTCCATCTCTTTCTATCACTCCCCATCTCTGCTCACTCTTCGCCTCCTTGTTTCTATGTGCTTTTCTGCAATGACATTTCATGAAACCATAATTCTTATGCGATTTGAAACAATCAGAATATTACAAGAAATTGTGGGGAAAAGCGTGAATGGATGAGCTGATTTCAGATTCATTAATTGCCCTTTTCATGTATAGTCGGCCGCAATATATTTCACAGCTGATTCTGAGCATTCATTTCCTCATTCTTTCTTATTCAGTAATTTGACTTGAAATAATATGGCAATGTATTTATAACCTTTCTGAAGTAGGCTTGCCAGTCTTCATCAGCAATGACTAATTATCCATGGAAATACAAAATGACAGTGAAAGAACATATACTGGTAAACTCATATTTATAGAATATAATATCTGTAATATTTCAGGCTAATAAGTGATCTTTTCTGACACAAAGTAATTACACAGAATGGCTGCGTTATTGACTATGAATCAATTCATTATGCTGTGAGTTAAAACGGGGCATAACCCCACTGTGTGAACAAATAACATGGATGGTTTGTTTTATTGATGGCCAACTGTAGCGCACAACTAATGTAATGTTTGATTATTACAAGCCAACCCCATGAGGTAACACAGAACCTGGTTTTAAAGCTTGAGGCTAGATATTAAGAGATGCATTACAAAACCCAGAGATCATGATCAACCACAGCATGCGCATACATAACACATCATTTGCAGAATTAGAACTATGTCTTTCCCCAAAAGTGAAGTTTTTTTCCCCCATCATGAAATCTTATCAGACTGGGGACAGCCATTACAAAACTGTAGTATAAACCAGTCCATAATGTATACTTGTGGGCAATTCACACCACTTCTAGCTCACTTCTTACACTCTGTATCAGAGCGAGCCTGTTTCATCGCTAACATATTTCAGAAGAGACACTATAGAGGGAGACAGCTGGTCTTGAGTGGCCAATTATGTCCATTTATCTCGCTTCTAGGCACAGATGTGATCAAACGGAATGAAGAAACAGGATCAAACAACAAGGCTAAAATCATTTTTCCGTTTCATTCGCTTCTTTTTGCGGCTCTGTTTGTCTCTATTACATTCTCCCCTTTTACTTCCGCCACCCTCACTTGTGCCTCTCTATATACACTTCTAAGTCACTATGCTTTCCTTGCTTATTTCACTGGAGAGAATATTGAAGAGGCATCTGTAAAAGTTTACTGCTGAGGAAGCTTCATCCTGCTCTGTCTACTGGTGGGAATATGTGTTACAGTAAGTCTCAGTGTACCACAGGGGAGATTAAGGGAGTCTAGTTTAGGTTCATCTGTTGTCAAAAGATATTCTGCTGTGAGAAAAATAACAGAATCATTAAGTGCTCTATGATAGGAGGGTGTGGGTATTTTTAGGACTGACATGTTTAGAGAAAAACCTAAGTATAAAAAGGATGTGGTAAAGAAAACAAAAATGACTAATGGTATAAGAGATGGAACTGAAACCCAAAAGCAAACACTCCGCGACCCACCCTGAATGCTACAGCTAACATCTGAGCCTCACTCAGTCCTTCCTGCTTTGGCATTAAGTTGTTGGGCAAATCAAAATCTGCTGTTTTTTCTATATACGCCCAGAAATACCGATTTTAAATACATTGTCTGCAGTTATCAAATATTTGTGAAAATCTAAACATTAACAGATTACATCACCCAACCTGACTTTACAGCAAACTTTCAGATTTCAGCTGATTTCATATTTAGCAGTTTTTTCCAACAACACATGCTCTATCCCCTCAAAACTTAAATGAAACCGGAGGTAAACAATGCCCCAATTGTGTTCTCTGCACAAGGTGTTTCTCCAAAACAACTTTTGGCACAGGGGCCACTCAATCCCAGTCATGAGGTCTGGAAAAGCCCCTGCTAGCTGAATAAGCCTTAGATCAGTGAAACATAGACTTTAACCAACTTCCCCACAACTACTCATTATCAATTCCCTGTATTAAAATGTATGTATCCACACAAATGTATCTACAGGCTGAAAGTGAACCTTGAGGAGAGATTCAATAACAACGCTGCCATATTCTGTGTCTGTGCATAAAGAGCTAACCAACTGTGTGCGTGTGTGGTGAAACACTGTCATTTCCTCATGGTTTTAGACCTTCGGTCTTTTAAAGCAGGCAGGAGTATTTTCCCTCTAAAATTCTGAAAAGAAGAGCTTCCCCCGTTTAAAGCCAAGCTAAATATTATATATTTTTTCTTGTCTTAAAAAACTCCCCTCTAAACACACGCCTGTCCTATTACCAATTTAAGTAAGGTTAAGTACTAATGCACTATAGTGACAACAGGTGCGTCTGTTTTAACTAAATAAGATGAGAAGGTTCTTTATGCAGCAGACAGGCTCCTCCAAGAAACGTTCTCCTGTGCGTACATATTGTAAGGATACGCACAAATAATAAAAGTGAAAGGCAACAAAGCAGCGCAGTGTGCGCGGTGTCTTCCTTGACACATCTATTAGTTTCTAAAGCGCAAAGAAAATTGTTTCTCAGATCAGAACCGTTCGTCTTCGCACGGAGGTAAACTGCTGACTGGTGTTAGTGCAGCTGCGAATCCCTTCGCACGCTGTACTCGGGGAATGACAGACCTCCGGAGCCTTCCTCTCCGCGACTACACAGCCGGTGTTGGCCTCCGGTAGACGGAGACAGCAGCACGGTCAGTTCGACCATCTATCCGCACAGAAGCCAGCAACATTATAAACAGTATCTGTATTCAAGAAAAGGCTTTAAATTCAAAATAGATGTTTGCTTTTTAGTATGAACTCTTTCTAGGAATGTGATAAAACTAGATGACAGCCGCGCATTCAGAGATAAAAACAGCTAAAAGGTCACTATTTGAACTAGAAGAGTTTCTACCTCACAGACCGCTGACACTGATATGAGTCCCGGTAGAAATATTATGGGAACATTACAGTGATTTTTTCATTATTGAATAGGTCTCTCGAGAACATACATTGATTAATCTGAAGATTAAAATCCAGCATATGGTTCAGATGTTTTTACAACGACACACATTAATACTGATAAAAAGCCAACAGCTATTATATTATAGGTCGGAGTGAAGTAGGACGATGAAAACATTATGATGACACTTAATGTGTAAAACTGCGGTGGTAAGATGGTCCCCGTGCACATACAGACATGAGCATTAACCCCGTCATTCAGAAAAATCACTGTGGTTTATGTCTGAGGTGGGTTAGAAATTATAGGCTGTTGATTCACTTTTTGGTGTTAACACTGTACTAGGCGAGTTACGCCGCGATGTTAAAGGCAGACGGGACATCCTCCTGCAGTAATCTCCCTCATATCTGTGCTAAAACGAACCAATCAGTGGCATTTATTAATGCAATGTTTAGGGATGTGAAAGCTGTAGTAATCCCCGTGCGGTCATAAAATGCGTTATGGTTTCCCCTAAATCTTTCCCCTTACTTTCATTACGCATTTTTGTTTGACGGATTGTTTTTTTCCACGAAAAACACACGCGTTTACGCACTTTGAATCAGGTATGTGTGTATGTTATCTTTAAAGAACGAGTCTAGTTTGCATGTAACACCTGCGTGTCACACTTGTTTAGGCGGACAGCAAAAGTGTCAAACTTACCTCCTTCCTCTGCTTTAGCCGCTTGAGGCGATAGAAAAGCCAGTACACATCCACAGATCCATATGAGTAAATCCATCTTTCCCCCTCGGAGAAAAAACAAGAGCTTTTCTTTTCTTTTTTAGACTGTTTATATGTGATGGAGCTCCAGTCCAAAGTCCCCCTTTCCCCTTCTTTTCCACACTTTTATATGTCTTTCAAGCGTAACACGACTAGTCCTTTACGAATGCCGGGTTGAACTGACGGGGCTGTCCAACAATATCAAGGTGGTTACTGTTCTTATGGTTGTGTCAGTGTATGACACTGCTTATTCGAGCTGTGCAAATGTATCTTAAATCAGCGCAATCTGTGATTTAAACACATTTTTATAGCCGCGAAATCCATTTCGGTGCGCACAGTCCTACCGCCAGTCAAAACGCGCATGGGAATTTAAACCTGGTCAAAACCAGTGACTGATAAAGTCATACATTTCAGATATAGCAGATATCTTTAGTGGAAAGCACCAAGAACCACGTGAAATATCTGTCAACAACCATTAAATTTAACAAAACCTGGAAAAATAACGCGAATTCTCCCTCTTCGGCTCGCTAAAAGTATTCCAAAATCTTTTTGGTCCACTTTCCAAGTGGCGTATTTACTTGGTAAAAGCACACGTGATTAAGTTTTTTTTTTTAAATCCCACAGAGTTTCTTCTTCTTATTGTCTCCCGCTAACAGCCCGTTCTTGCGCAAAAGATAAAACAAGATCTCCTGCAAGAGGCAGCCTCGGCGTGCGTGCGTAAAATGGATCGGGAGAAAATTAGCGTGTAACCTCTCCGCTCTCCTCCTACAAACTGTGCGTATCCTGGGCGCAACACTCTTTTCTGTGGACTCTCTCTCACACTCTCTCTCTGTATGTCTCCTTCCCCCTCCCGGCAGCTCCGGCAGTGCGTTCTTCCCTCTTCGATCTCCGCCGGGTTTGTGGCAGCGGGTAGGACTGCTCACTCAGTCCCCTGTCTCGGTGTGCGTGCACGTCGTGTGCGCGCGCGTGTATCGGATTACAGTAGACACCTCAGCCCGCCTCCATACAACCCCTCACTGATTAAAGTGCAGTTTCATCCCCCTCTCACCCCTTCTCTCTCTTTTTACCTCACCCTCTCTTGCCTTCCTACATTTCTTTCGCGCTCGCTCCCTCTTTCATTTTAACCAAATTTCTCTCTGCATTTCCTTCATTTCCTTCCCCTCTCTTTCCTCTCTACCTAGGCATTCTCTTTTTTTATTTCATTTCCTTTCAGTGCTTTTCCTCACATTTTCTGTTTGTTATTAAATAGAATAAAGAGAGGTGTGGGGGGAAAGGCAGCTAAAAGAGGTAGAGAGGTCCACAGCGAAGCTTTATGGGCTTTCTAGCAGTGCTGGGAGCTGTTTAAGGAACTTGCTGCTGGTTTACAGCATTGCTGCTGAAACACTAAAGCCTATGTTTAAACTAATCAAAGCAGACAGGAATCTAATTAGTACTAATCAGATAACAAAATGATTTACTGTGCTTCTAATCAGATATGAATTATCACCAACATTAACAGCAGAGATCTACAAAAGGGAAAGATCCACACGTCATGTCACACGGAGTGGTCATCGTGGTAACAGCGGCTGAGCTGCACACAGCTTTGTCCACACATGTGCACCACTGTATCTGCAGGCCAAGGCAACAATGTGTTTACCAAGGGCACATGGGTCAGTGGTGAACAGAATCTAAACAAGGATAGATAGCAATACAAAGCTCTTCCTCTCTCTCTTTCACACACACACTGAATGACAAACAGCTAGGGAATAACATATATATTTTACTGTGTATATTTAATGGTGTCTGGATTTCTGTACATGTAGCAAATTGCTAATTACAGTATAAAACCACACTGCATCTCACTGCTCTGTCTATTTCTTGCTCTCTCCCAGTAGTGTAATACAGGGAGGATGTCAGTGGGAGGTGTGCTTTAGGGCCTGTAGCGACACCAAAGCTTGTGGGCTGACAAACTAACCAAATCTTGGCCCTTGCACTGCCTTCCCAGGGCACACCCAGCACGCATTCACACACAGATGCATACAGGGTATAATGACACAGCTGAAACTCACCACTGGCCACTCAGGGAAAAGCATGTTGTGCACCAAGTTATCTCATGGGAAAAAAATCACTTTGAAAATCTCTTTAACCTCTTTTTCTTTTATGTAAGAAGAAAATCACACCAGAGCTGATGCTTTTTCATGCCAGAACTATATATATCCACTGACCTTTCCTAACATGAGATTTTCTGACAACAAGGGAGCTTAAACAGTAATCACTAGTTAGTGTCTTGATCAAGGTAGGTAGGAAGGTATTTCCTGTTTGTCAGTATCAGCTTTACTTTTGCTGAGTAGAACTATAAACCAGTAGATAGGAGAATCACTGATGTCAGATTATGTGAAACCAGACACATATACTGGACACACTATTAAATTGTCACTCAGGTGTTTCTAAACATCTCTGCACTGCACGTGGGTGTATATATGTCACAGAGAAAGACTGACTATCACACTACTCATTCATTGGGTCCCTCTAGTCATATGACCTCTTGCTCCCCTTATTCTATGTCTTTCCACTGAAACTTAAACCCACCACTGGACCACTGGAAACTGTCAGGCGATAATAGCACAGAGCGATCACATGCTAATATCTAACGTTCCACTGAGCTGTCAAAGCTGCGGTTTGTTAAAAGTTTTTATTTTGAGCATTAGAGAACAACTAGACACACTCAGAAAAATTTTGGAAGATACCAGCAAGCAATAACCTCTGTGAATCACTTGGAATTGACACACCACTAGGAACCAAGTCTTCTGGACTTTCCCTTCTTGCATTGTTTTGTATAACTTTAAGCAGCATGTTGTGAAACTAGGATATGCTAATCCATGACACCTTTTCTGCCTACCAAGCAGTGAGCTGGGTTTCCTAGAAGCTGCGATGACTAACATCAACCAAAAACCATTTTAGGTCAATGGAGAGAAATACTGCTTGAGCTAACACCACAGACATTCCTGATATTTTCAACTCTCTGAACACTGGAAATCTTTTTTGGAAATCTGTCATCACTAAGAGTTTTGCAAATGTTGTATTTCTTGTAGATGTATTTGCAAAAAAACATATGCTCCTCACAGTTGTGTAGGTGTAAAAAAACAATTTATCAGCTATCTTGTCTCATGGGATGCAACTTCCATTGGTTGAGAGCTGGTCAGTTTGGGTAAATATTCAAGTCTTATCACAAATTCAACAAAGACTATTCCTGAATTGTATTACTAAGTTAGGACATTGTGTTTAATGCAATTATAAAAAATATCTTTTGTGTGTGTGTGTGTGTTGCACCAGAGCTGTGAAACCAGTAGAGAGTAAGGTGATCCTTGCTCTGCGTCTGGGGAAGAACTTGTCTGCCGACCTGTCGACAAGCGCTACTGGGACTGTCCACACCTCACCAGCACACTGCATCCTCCACCACTCTCTCTTGTTTGCTTAAGTGTGATGAATGATTTTATGAATTCATTTCCCTCATGTCATTGCTCGCTCAGTTCTGTTTTCAACCCTTTCTGTCGCTCTCATTTTTATCATATATAAATGTTTAAAGTTGTCTTTACTTGTTTTCCCATACTTTATTACAGAGCCTTTATTTGAACTGTGACATAATTATAAAGTTTAAAAGTTACCATAGTTACCATCCATTTTTTCCACTTAAAGACTGAATGTTATGAAAATACTTACAGATCAGGTTAGTTCAGAACTGTTGTTATGGGAAAGTATCTTTCATGTAACTCCTTGCTGCTTGATGATGTTAACAAATGGTGTTTGTGGCTTTTTTAGCTCAGACTGACAGTGAGTCTCTTCCTACATCACAAGTTTTACAGACCCACAAAGATTTGTCAAGGTCCTCCTTCCCACTCTGCCACTGCTTCCCTCCCACCATCCATCCTTAAGGTTAATGGCACATGGAGAATGTGATGATCTCAGAGGGAACAGCAGCTCTGTGTCCATCAGTGTGTCCACACTTCTGTGAATGTGTGTGCCTCGGAGGGACTGTTTGGAAACTGACTTTGGTGTATGACGTTTTTGTTTCTACCTGTGAGTGAGTGTTCAGTGTCACCTTGTTGGCACCTCCAGATTTTCACCACTGTCTCAAATGAAATTTCCTGTTCAAGATCTCTGGTTTTGGTTATGGATCATGTTTCTTCTCTTCTCTTCTCTTCTCTTCTTTACTTAAACTCACACATTTCATGCTTCATCTCACCCACAACCATGAGCGTATCTCACCAACAGGCACACTCACTCACTCACAGAGAATAAATATTTATGCGTACATACATCAACCATGGACTGACCATGGTCACGGCAGATATTTAATCTCCAGTATGTACACACCAGCACATGATGCACGTATACATACAGTACACGCTCCCTGCGGCCTCATCAATAAGACATATTACTGAGCAAGTCTTACGGGAAGCCACAGTAAATTAGTGTGTCAACAGTTAACATCACTCTGACACGGAGTGAAGCTGAGACATGCTACAGAGGGACATTCACACACACACACACTTAGGGGAGTACAGATATAGACACACAGATCTGTGAAGAATTACACACATGCAGAGATGCACACTTGCCTAGACACACACCCACAAAGATGAACGTGTTAAAAGAGACACACATGGAGCTGACAAGTCCAAGATGAATGTCCATGCTCATGTTCACATTCAGGAAGTACTTTGTACATTTACCTCTATACTACACTACACGTCTCTGTAGGAAACTGTATTGTCGTCTTGTATGTTTTCTGTGTGTGTTTTGTGTCTCTGGTACTATTTCCGTGTGTGTGTGTGTGTTTCTGTGTGGGTGCACAACAAAGTGGTGATAATCACAGTGCAGCCTGTGGAGACTGCAGGGAGTTCACTCAGCTATTAGCAAGGACACAGAGGTGATAGAGAGAGACAAAGATACACACACACACATGCACACACAAGCGCAAACATTCACTGATAGATAGAGTCATACACACAAGCACAGTCCAGGGATCACAGTGGGCTGTCTGAGCTGAGCATAGCCTGTGAAGAATGCTTGCTCACTTTCTAATAACTTTATTGTTCAGCTTTCTCTCTTAGCTTTCCTCATCTTCTGTCTCTTTTTTCTTTATTTTGTTCTCTCTGTCATTGAGCTAAATATCTTTCGCACTCTTTCCTATTTATTCCCCACTAATTTACAATTCTAATGCTACACCATTTTCCTGCCCGCCCTGTGCCTGACGTCTCTAATATTCTGCTCATATTCTTCCTTCTCTGGATTTCGTCTCTCTCTTTCTCTGTGTGTTTGTAGATAAGGATGTCCTCTCTGGATGTTTTACTCAGCTGGTAGCACAGCGGCAGCAGCTAGCGGCTTTGTGTTTCTCAGTAGTGGAATGACAGGCACTATAAAGATGTCAAACTGTTGTAATTGAAATATTACCGTGTGTATAGTAGGTAACACACTGCTATCCAAGTTTTTTTTTTTAATGAACAGCAGTTAACAGAGTGGATTGTAAACAACAATTTCATCTTGCATAGTTCTAATGACTGATTACAGTATCACTGATGCTCCCAGTAAATGTAGGATACATGAGGTCACACATGACTGACTTGTGATGCCCAGCCAACATAATGTTTTTGTTTTCTCAGTCTGAACATGTAGTCTTCCGCTTATATTACCCTGCCTTTGCTCAACTTGGTGGACAATGAATGTATGACCATCTTATCCAAAAATAAGCAGAACTGAAACCATTGTGCACTTAAAGACGTATACAGACAACTGAGCAACAGCATTAGTCAGAATCCAGGAATTAGTTTCCCTTGTTCCTCTAAGTTTACATTTTACAGTTACATAGTTTTGACATGGCAGCTGAGGTACTGTGTTTGGTTCCATCAGTCACTGTCTGACAAGACAAGACAGCTTCAGTGGCGAGAAAGGGGGGGTAGGGTGGGGTGGTGATGTGGGGCGAACCCCTTTCTCATCCCTTCAGCTCTTTCCCCTTTTTCAACTCTCAATTGTTTTCTTTGCTTTTATTATTCTAACTTCAGCTCAGTCCACTGGTCACCCATTTGTGCTCTATTTAAGGCGCCACCAATAGAATTTCACTAATTGGAGCAAACTGTACACACGAACACACACACACACACACATTTTCACAATTCTCTACTTTCCAGTAGACAGTACAGTCATGTGTATGGTGGTATTGTTAAAGAGAAACAAAAGACAGACCTGTTTGTGGACAAGTCACTCAACTGTCACTGGGAGTACAGAGAAGCATGGGTCACTGCTCAACAGTAAGTAGTACACACACACACACACACACACACACACACAGGATGCAGAACAACTTCACATCCTTCACTGTCTAATGACATTTTCAATAACAACAGCCTCAGGGACACGTGTGAGTGTGTCTGACTGTGTTTGAGGAGTGGACCCCTTGGGCTGTGGAAAGCACAATGACAGTGGTTTTCTTTGCGGTGGGGGAATCCCTTGCTGTCTTAGATGACACAAACTGATAGGATTATCAGTAATGGCTTAATCATCAGACACACAAACAAACACACACAACACAGACACTTACACAAATGCAGAGACAGAGTGATCCCTGATCATGATAAGATGATGGGTCAAGAAACCTAACACTGATAAAGTGGCCTCTAACCCGTTAGAGTGCTGATTACACAGACTGTATCAGTGTAGGTGTGTCATGTTACAGCATTTGTGGCTTCTCTGTCTCTCTTTTTCTGCATCCCCTCTTCCCACATTTCATGCCCTCTACTTCCACTTTCCAATCATCCTATTTTCCTCTTCTCCTTCCCCATATACACTACACTCTACATTTACTCATTTCCTCTGTTGATTCCTTCTTATATGGAAGAGAAACAGTTTGTGTTCTGCTTCCTCAACGCCTTCTGTATGCTAATGTTAACTGTAAACACCTTGACGTGATCGAGCTGTTTCTTAGCTTGCAATTAATGGAAACAATAGTCGGTTACACACAAGCAAACACACACAGAGAAGTGTTTCAGTAAGTGAGTTAACACAGATAACTCAAAAGAGTTTTATGATTATTGTATTTATTTGGGGGGTGATTCCACTAAGTTAAACAAATCTTGCCTAGCCTGGAAAGTTTAATAATGCTTTTTTAAAAAAGATCTTCATAAGGCTAGAACCACATATTGGTCATCATTAATAGAGAAAAATAAGAACAACCCTAGGTTCTTTTCAGAACTGTAGCCAGGCTGACAAAGAGTCATAGCTCTGTTCAGCCCAGTATTCCCTTAACTCTTAGTAGCAATGACTTCATGAATTTCTTTACCAATAAAATCATAACCATTAGAAAAATGATCATATCATGCCTGCAACTGAAATGCATAGACTTGGGTGTACTACAGCTTTTGACGTATTTATAAGACCTTAGATAGACGGCTTTCTTCCTGTAGATCATGCAGATTAATTTCACTCTTTAACTTGTTGTTGTTACACTCAGCCCAGCCAGTTGAGGCAGATGGCCGCCTGCCCTGAGCCTGGTTCTGCTGGAGCTTTTTCCATTAAACAAAGTTTTTCCTCTCCACTGTTGTCTAGTGCTGCTCAATGGAGGATTTGTGGTTTTCTGATGTGTGAGTCTTAACCCTTACATTGTAAAGTGTTTTGAAATAAATTTGGTTGTGAAGTGGCCATATATATATTGAATTGAATTGTTGCAACATCATGTGTGGGTTAGAATTTGACAACAAATGATCACAGAAATAAAGGATGGTAAAACCCAGCTACAAACACACCAGCCCAGGACCCCTACAGTGTCTGCACTGCCTATTTCCAAGCTTTTCTAAGGCTCATTTACAGTACGGGTGACATTTCCATCTTCTATAGGAGACTGAAATGGAAAATATTTTGACCTTTATACAACCATACTTATAGAAGAGGGGGATAGGATTGATGGTAGGAGGAGTGAGTCAGGGGATGGAAGTGTGGTGAAACTGGTGGGTGAAAATATAGCTTGTTTTTTGTATCTCAATGCAGAAATATAAGGAGGGCAAAGCAGTCAATGCAGGGGTGAAGGTGATTGAGTGGGATATTGGATCAGGCAGTGTTAAGATTGAAAATAACACTGTATTGGAAAAATGCGAGGGGCAGTACATACAAACCAGGATGCCCAGTATAAGTAAAAATCCACAAGGCAACATGTGTCAGTACAAGAAAAGTATTTGGGGCCACAATCATTAATTTAAGTTTTAAAGAATCACAAGCATAACAAATGACAAACATAAAAAATATATCAAAGTCATCTAGGAATGTGCAAATTTTGAATTTGATAGCCTAACACAGGCTGTGGTTGGATGACATTACACAAATAGTGCACCAAAAGCCATGTCTTTTTATTTTAGTCTGAATAGACGTAAAACAGGTTGAACTAGTAAAGGATAAATGGTAGAAGGAGACATAGATTGTTGGATGTAGTCTTAAGTTCCCTTCAATGGTCAGTATAAATGAAAGTGCTAATGCTTTATTCATTGTGCAAAAATACAACAGGGATTACCTCTCTGGCAACCAGGAAGTTTGAATATGTGTTTGGAATAAACATAAGAAGACGTGGGAAGTAAGTAAGTAAGTACAATCTGTAATTGCAGGTTCAGAAAATAACTCCACCTACTGAAACCAAAAGTTATAAATACCAAACTTGAGGATTGTCACTTTGATGATGTGAAATAGGGAGGGAGTTACTGGGAAACAAACGTACACATGTATTTATAGGAAAGAGGGAATAAGAGGGAGCAAGGACCAGAATCCTGGTGGTGGGGTGGGTGGTGGTGATATAATAATTGCAGTTACTTCCAGGGAAAATCCTATTTTCGCAGTCTGGCAGAGATAGAGGATGATGTGAATGGATGGAGGATTGAGGGACGGGGAGGAATACACTGTTGCTGTCATGAGAAAATCCTATTTTCTCTGTTTGGTTCAGAGGAAGAGATACACAGATGGATGGATGACTGGCCAGCTGAATCTCTGGCTGGCAGTCTGGATGGATGGATTGATATATGGATGGTTGGATGGATGGATGAAGAATGAAATTGCTTCCAATAAAATTCTATTTCCTGCAGCAGGTGAACTTAGCACCTGGAGTCCTCAGATTACTATGCTGGGGAAATAACCAGGTTCTGGAATTAGCGTGTGTGTGTGTGTGTGTGTGAGTGTGTTTTTTAATGTGTGTGTGTGTGAGTGTGTGTGAGTGTGTGTGGTGCGTGTGTGCTGAGCAAGGAAAGATGAGAAAAGGAAATAAGGGGTGGCTACTCTGGCCAACAAATTTGATTTGGAGCTGCCGCTTCAATGAGATGGTTGAACGCATCCACTACCACCCCCTCCCCAACACACACCACAGAGACACACACAGGGATATTAGTGGACGCTAATTGATTGAGGAGCGTTGGCTGATAGACAGCATCTGAGATGGGTGGAAGAGATGAGGGGGGTCAACAGCTGTTTCATTTCCCAGACCTACTAAAGTGTGTTAACAGACACCAAACACACACACACTAAAGTGTGTAATTTTGTAATGTAGCACAGAATGGCTTGATGGCACAGAGGAAGACACACATGCAGACATACAGACTCTTATGGCCTCATAACCCTGTCATACAAGCTTGACTAAACACATTAAAGAAAACGTGCACTGACTGCAATAAGCAAAACATGCAGACACACACTCACACACATGTGCCTGACCACGGGAGTGTAAGTCAGGTCACCCTTCAATTGCTAACAGGAGATATGAGTGATCATTAATCCCTCAAGCTGAAATCTGGGTCAAATTCTCAAAGGTCAGGAAATATTGCTGACAGGCAGAGTGGCTTAACAATGAAGAAATATAGAAACTGTTGTACTGAAACTGTTTTTGTTTTTAAGATTTATGAGTACAGGCAAAGGGTTTAACTAACTGTCTGGTTGAATGAATGTCTGTGTGTAAAGAGGTTTGACAAAAAGTTGTTTGTTTTGCACAAGAATGAAACAAAACATAGCAAACAAGACAAACCTCAAAATTCCAAATGCTGAGAGATTATACATATACAAAATGCAGGACATGTAGTTGGCATCTTGTTGATGAAGACTAGATAACAAATAAAATCAGACTAAATCGACTAAAGTCTTCTAAGACTTATATACACTTTTTAAAAAAGCTAAATCTAAACCAGAATCAGGTGTCAAAATGAACAGTGCTTTTAGTTACAGCTATAATAAATACAGATTTAGATAAAGTGTGTTTGTGTTGTTGAAAGAACAGCAATTTATCAATGCCTCAACTAAATGACCAATAAGCCATGAGCCACATAATAAAGCTCCCTCTATTCTTGACCTTGCTTTCTCACACACACACACACACACACAAAGTATGTTGTGTGAAGCATACACATCATCCTTTTTCTCTTTTATAAAGTGCTTTGCCAAGATAGAGAGGACATAAAGACTTAATAAGAATAATGCCACAAACCCATGTGGCATATGAGGACATTTCAGTATTGTGAAGATGAAATAAGTAAAATAAGCACAGAGATAGTAAAATTGATTTCATTTGGTGATTCAAAGATGAGATATGTATTTTTATATTCTGTAAATATATGGCACAGTAAATTTCAGGATAGAAAATATTACAAAAGTATTCAGATACTATTCAGACCTTCGCTTGCTGAATTATACAGTATATCACATTTGGTAACTAAAAACACTAATGTATAAATGTTCATTGTCTTACTTTTAGTTTTATTCTCCCACTTTCAATCATTTTCCTTCAGCTTTTACTTCGTCTAGCAAGCAACATTTTTTTTTCTGAAATAATGGTAGATTTTTCACATTTATTGACAAGACAGAGGAGTGGAAAAGAAAAGGTGAAAGACCTCTGTAACTCAGTCTTTTATGTTTTCTTCTTTCCATCTGCCTCTCTCACTTCTTTATGGCTGTGGATGACATTAGAACAAGGCACAGGATGAAATACAAAGGACTTAATGAAGCATCTCTCTCTCTGTCTACGCACACACACACAGAGCTCCTCTATTTATAGCACCATCTTCTTCTCTCACTCCGGAGTTTTATGATGCTGTAATAAAACAGGCAAACCACAAATGGTCAGTAAGGAACAGCTTCTGCTTGAGCCGTTTCATAGTCACTTAGCCATTCAGCTGGTCAGTTAGCCAGTCAATAAGTCAACCACACAGTCAAGCAGTCAGTGTCTGAACCAGGTGGCCAGGCAGTCACTAGTGTAATTTAGTCCAGTGAAGGTGCTATCTTAAGCCCTGTTGTCAGTCAGTTAGAAACTGAAAAAGCAAGAAAAGGAAAACAAAGACATGGAACAAAAGAGAACAAAAGAAAGGAACTTTACAGTAAAGTGAAATGTCACTTGGGGTGACCATGGCTCAGTTGGTAGGGCAGTCATGCACGAACTTGTTAGTGGTTTGACTCCTGGTTCTGCCATTTCCTGGCAATATGGACAAGACACTGGATGCCAAATCCCTAATGTCTAAAGACAATTACGTGTACATACAAAACTACAGCATTGACTTAGAACATTTTAAATCGGAAAATCTGTTCCAACAATCTGTTTGACTCCTGTTATCCTCATTTTTGCATGGGCACTCACACTTATGAAAAGAGCGGCATTAAATAAAAAGTAAGGTCATTCATTTATCCATCCATTTCTCCATCCTCTCATTCTATGAGTCAAGTTTTGCGATGACAATATATTAGGAAGCAGATCATTCTAATGTCTCTTCACCACCTGCTTCTGTTCTACCGACCTTACAAAACATAATGTGAAACGAGGTCTTCCCATCATGTCCAGGTTTTGTAGCATGACATGTCTATGCTGTTCTAACATCTAATTTTATTAACAATCTAATTTTAATGTGCATTTGATATGGCTCATAACTAAGATCAAACTTTACTTATCCCTTTGGAGAAACGGGATCATTACAACTGCATTAATGCAGTCAAAGTAGTCAGACAGTGGTGCATGGATGGTGCTGGATCAATGGATGAAGGATGGAACATGAACACAACCACAGGAACATCTAGTATATAAAATCGGCACTAACATCTAAGTGGGAGTGTGAGCATGGATTACTGCATGTTTGTTTAGCTTACAAGTGCAGCTTGAGGAGAAAACTAACAATCTTGATTGCTTACTTAAACAGTCTATGTGTGAAGGAGAAGCTCAGAACTAAGACTGTATTGCAAAATTGAGAACTTGGATTTGCGGTAAAGCTCTCATTACACCAACAAAGTCAAATACAACACTTATGTCATCTAATGGCCAAATTAACCATTTTAGCTTTACTTGTGAATAAAACCTATTGATACTTGAATTTTCCTATTCACTATTCACATGAACTCTAAGGTTCCAACTGTTACAAAGGGACTATGTTAGAGAAAAAGAAAATCAGGAAGTTATGATGAGATGTGTGTCCCATGGAAATGTATTTTGATTGGTATGTGAATTCAACAAACTGGTGGTTGTGGTTTTTAAGTGTGGGGACTGATTAGTGCTGTGTCGCTACCATTTGCAGCAAAAAAAGGTATCTCCCTCATGCTGAGAAACATCAAAACATTCACCAGCTCCAGCGCTAGTTTTTCAAAGCCATTTTCACATATGCACTCTGGACTGCGTCTGGAAAATCAGGTCCAGATTTAGCGTGGACTTACACATGCAGCATGCCAGAAAATAGTCCAGGTAAGAGTGCATTCTCACTCTGGGAAATAGTATGTTTGGTTTCGGTGAGGGATGGTCCCTGAGTACAGCATGTCACAGGCACAATGTGTCTGCAAATATTAATTGTTTTTTTTTTTTACAGAGCATCAGAGTAGAGCCAGTCACATAATTAGAAACAGTATGTTATGGTTTCCTGAAGGAGAGAAGCGTGATACAACAACAAAAACCTTGACTCACTCAGACACAACCCATCCAGGTAAAGTGTGGAAAAGTTCAGGATTTCACTGTGTGTCTGACAGCAGCTCAAGTTTCAACCACATTTAAGAACCCACTAAGTGCTCATCTTCCTCCCGCAGATGGCACACCTCAGAAATGCATAATAACTGTACGATCAGCTGGTTAGGAGCTCTCCAAAGTAAGGACTCTCTGCTCTGACCCTTTCAATACTTTCCAAAACAGCACAAAATTATTAGGAGCAGGTGTGGCAACTTGTTCCTTGAGCTTTTCTCGTAAGTTCATGACTTTTTTTCTTTACCTCAGCAGGTACTGGTAATGGACATCCAACATGTACTAGTATTTTGAGCTTATCAAGTTTTTCATATTGAGCTTTACACACTTTAAAGCCGCAATCAGTGCAGAAAAAGGTATACCTGTATCAACTGGTACAATATGAGCAATTTTTCACTTAAATATCGAGTAATGAAAAGCTTATGAAATCAATGTTTAATGAGTGTGTTTTTCTAGTAGTTCATTACGACAAGTGCATTGATGACTACAGTGTATCCATGCAGTAAAGAAAAATATACCAACTTGTCTGTGTGTTGTACTGACTGTAGCAGATACAGCATAAGATATAAAATGTGATAAAAGTATTTAAATCACAATGCAGAACAATTATGAATACAAAAAGGATTTGTGCAACCAATTTATAACATGGACTTTATCAATTGTATTAAATTATTGTTGATTATCATTCCTAAAGGTCTACATTACAGTTCTGTAAAGAAAATCCCCCAAACAAACAAAGCAAAACAAATGAATTCAATTCAAAAATCATGTCATGTCAATCATCATCATCATGTCTTGATGTTTTGTCAACACTGTTT
The DNA here is from genome assembly GCA_900302695.1 of Helostoma temminkii. Lineage (NCBI taxonomy): Eukaryota > Metazoa > Chordata > Actinopteri > Anabantiformes > Helostomatidae > Helostoma > Helostoma temminkii. The sequence continues at coordinate 19,532 of OMLM01009280.1, read as the reverse complement.
ACTGAGTTAGTAAAATTCATCACCGGTACAACACACTTAACTGAGGTGAAGTGAAAATAATTTAACATAACTGAACTGAATTTAAATTAATTGAAATGAAATGACTGAATTGGGAACGAGAGCAAAACAAGCCCTCCACAGGTGATGAAGAGCGAATGTGTGCGTGTCAATTAATGTATTGTTAGGCTAATTTCTCCAACAGCCTCCTGCAGAGACACATTGTTTCATTTCAATATCAAACGGCTGTGAAGGAAAGCTTTTTAAATGGCACAGCAATTGTTGTAATGGTCTGTTCCTCTGCACCTCGCTCTCCCTCTCCGCTCCCCTTTTACAACCTCTCTCTTCTCCTTTCACACTGTATTATAATGACCTGCTCCCATCTTCCTTTCTTTCTCTTGTCCTCCGCACACATAAACACAGATTTGTGAGTGACAGTTTAATGAGAAGTGCTTTTCCATTAAACAGACAAAAGGAGAGAATGCATCAATTAACACCCACTTACAAACAACACACGCATTTCTAGATGGGTAAACATTTTTGCATGTTCGCCTCAGTCATCACCAAAGACTGATGTATAGATGCATCAATTAAATCAGTCACAAGTAACCAAAGTAGTCATCCCACTCACACACTTTATGCGGATGAATGAATCTCTATGTCTCATCTTCTCGCTTTCAAATGCATCCAGTAGGTGTAGAACGTGTCTGGTCTCAAACACAGGTACATACACAAGGAAACAAGCTAAAAGCCAACTTCACAGGTAAATCAACAGGTGGGTGTATTGTGATGTCCAGTCAGTATCTGGATGCAGTACATATACATTCATACAGTAAGTATTGCTTTATTTCCACTTTTTTCACTTCGCAAACAAGTTTTGCTTCCTCTGAGCACTGAGAGAGGAATTAGAACAAACAGATTCTTTTCCACATATATCCATTGTGTGGTCTTTGTGTTTATTTCTGGAACACAGCTCAGTGCATTGCCAGGCAACTACAGGGCTGCAGCAGCATCACTTACCATATTACACTACATTTACTGTAGTTGTGGGAAGCAGTGGTGCTCACATATACAATGTGTGGGGGTGCGCATGTGAGCAAATACGTGATTCTGTATATCAGAAACAGAAACAATCAGACTACATATTCTGACATATTCTGCAGGTGCAAGTGGTTGAATAGTCCACAGCTTAGTTTTAAGTTGGTATATTACCAAATGTGTCAGTCTGAGCAGAAGATGCGAGGTCAAGAACTGGAGACACTACTGACATATTGGCGTCACATGGGACGCCTGATCAATAAATGATGTAGCCACAAAAGGTTTAAGGTTTTTGGAATAGTTATTGTATATGTTGCCAAATTTGTATGCACAAGTGTATATTTATAAGAATGAAATGCACCTGCATGTGTTTGCATGTGGTTTAAAAACGAGCAGCACAGACAAAGAGAAAGAAATGGAAAAGAAAACAGGAGTAATCAAGATGATGTTCAATAGAGCACAAGGCAGAATATAAGTTTTAGCTCTGTTTCAATGTTCATTTCCGTCTCCCTCAGACTAACTGCGTCCACATGCACACAGACACAGACAGCAGTAGAGAAATGATTGGACCGCACCACCACTTTGTATCTCAATGAAAAAAATATAAACAAACAAATGAGCAGCAGAGGTCTTTGCTCATGGACTCTATACAAAAGTCCATGATAGAAAGGAAATAAGACAAAACTGAATTATAAAAACTGAAAATCACCAAACACTCAGAAGAAATGCTGAAATGATGAGAACTGGAGAAGAGGCACCAAATGATTACTGGATAAATTCAGTTCTATTTAATACACATTGTGTAAACATTCTCAGTGAACTCTGAAATTATTAGCGAAATTATTAGTCCTTGTAATCCCAGAAAGCAACAGTCTGAGCTCAAACTACTTAGGAAGTTGCTACTCGTGGGATCAAAATAAATAGTAAAAGTAAATATAAAAACCCAGCCTGTTGGATATAAAGGAAACACTTAGTAGTAGTAGTAGTAGTAGTAGTAGATACACTCAGTAGTATCTGAGGAAAGAATCAGGAATAAGTTGATAATTAATGTTGGATTCTCTCTGTGCGGATTGCTTTCTGACAATAATGACAATGATAGCAATTAATATTACTTGCTTACCGAGGCTAATGTTAATTCCCAGGCAGCTGCATTGTACTGCTCGTTCACATCATTATTTAATACCAGCACAGTTATCTGATAACAGAAACTAAAATAAGACACATGCACTGTGTGTGCTTAATGAAAAGTTTAATAAACTGGCCACTTACCAGATCAAACCACCATTAAACTAAAAACATACAAAAATATAGGAAATGAAAGCTTGTGCATTTAGCTCTGGTGTTTTTGTGGTGACAACAAATTTTAATGATGTGCACACACTAAGATGCAGAAAACTTTTACAACTTTATCCACATAATGTGGCACGGCCTCGTGAAATGTTATTTTCCTCATTTCTGTTCTCCCTTGCCTTTATTTTCAGTCTTCTTCATGTCTTCTTTCTGCTTTAGATTTAACTATTTCTATGTTCAGCTTTGCTGTGAAATCTGCATCAAACACAACTAATTTGCCAAAAGTCAGCTTAATGAACAAACGCAACCACAGGAGATGGAAGCAATTTCCATGACAACGCATCAAAGTGTAAAACAAATGTGAACACACCAACAATTGTCTATATTCAGCTGTGTTCACTAACACACAGATATTCTCCACCTCAAAGACAACATCTACACAAAGATGTTTAATTTCTAAAATGCCATTCAACAGCAAAGTTGTGAATCACAAACAACGTGTTTTTTTGAAATGTGAGCAATAGACTAAAGTCTCATCAGCTAGTAAACCTCTGGTGATTTTGTTCCTGTTGCATTCTCATACACCAAATACACAATGCATGTTCTTGTGGACATATTTTCTGTTCCTGTTGTCCAAAAAGAGTCTAATAAAAGAGATATGGAATAGAGATTTAATCCCTGCAGCTCATAAATATTTCATGTTAACTAGCAGTAATTCTCAAGCTGCTGTGCTGCAGTGATAAAACCATTATTTTATTGTAATGATGATCACAGAGAACATTAGAAGAGAAAAATCATCTGACATTTGAACATTTAATTACTCTAAAGTCTTTGAAAAGCTGCAGATTTCAGGTGTGAACAACTTGACTTAGTGAGGATGATGGAAGGAAAAAAAATGCACTTTTTAAATGTAATTGGCTTCATGTGAACATGCTCTCACAGAGAGCGCCAACACCGATGGCAGCAGCACAATTTCCCACAAATTCAGAAGCACCAGCAGCCAAAAAGAGTAGCAATGTCTGCAATCTCAAGATTGCAGTTCACACTCTCTTCTATCAGTGCTATCTGCGAGACATCTTGGATCCACTTGAGACCCACAGCAACAGAACAAGCTCTTACACATATCCAGTGCTGAATAAAATTCTGTCAAAATTCGATCTGCTGCAATTCAGGTTCCAGGTCCCATTTACTGGGAATCAAGTGGATACAAAACGACCTCTATCGCAAACCTAATTGTAGTCTGTGCTATTCAAAAGGTCACTTTTCAACTTGTAGAACACTGATTTCTAGATATATGTACTTTTCTTAACATAATTCACCTTGATATATGGGCAGCCTGCGCACATATGTGTGTTTGAAGACCCCGCACTACTGTGAGGGTTCTTTCACTGAGACACTTCACAGAACAGCCGGTCCATGTTTGTGGATGGAGTGTGTAACTGAGAGGGAAAGAATAAGGCTGTTTGTGTGTGTGTGTGTGTGTGTGTGTGTGTGTGTGTGTGTGTCAGGAGTTTGAATGTTTCACAAAGGCAACATTCAGGCTCTGAGACAGTTCAGTGTGTGTTGAGTGGATGCAAGATAAGAGGCGAGGCGCCACTAAAAGCTTCCTTACTCTCACACCCTCTGTTGTTTGTTTATTAAACAGGGTCAGATTTTTGTGGTTGTGGTGTCGGATTGTGTGTCTGTGTGCATATCTGAGTGTATGACATCCTGAAGCAGAGGGGTAGGACAGACTGAGTGATGGAGAGCAGCAGTGTGGAAGTCACTTGGGTGTCAAAATGACAGAAGGAAGGAACAGAAGAGAGAGACAGAAAGAGCAGGAAATAAAACGAGGCATGAGCAGAGGTCAAGTATTTGAAAGAAGAAGGAAGTGTGTGTGACAAACAATTGCAGATCTCCCTCTTTATTTCCTAACTTTTCTAAGAACAGTTTGTTTTCTTTTCTCATGTTGACTGCTCGTCTAGCCCGTTGATCCAACCTTTTTTATTTGACTTGGAAGAGACACAGAGACAGACGCACACAAAAACACTACCGCAACCAGTTGAGCAAGGCTCCGGAAGAAAGGAGCTTGGCAGAACATGCAACCAAGATAAAACAATTATTCACCAATTATTACCCTTTATGTTTATCTTTGAGGCTAAATTAACTAAAAAGGAAAGTTACATAGCAAGTGGGCATAGAACGGCAGGAGAAAGAAGAAAACATATAATCCACCACACAAGTATATACGTCTGGGTTATTCTACTTTGTCCACAGTTGTCCACAGATTTGGCTTTAAAACTAAGTACTATTTGTTCTGAGTGAAAAAGACGCTGGCTGAACTTTACAACTGCAGCTGCTGGTTTCACTTCAACAATTGCTGATTTTTTTAAAGGTTTTGGCTTCTTTCAAAGTGTGTTTACAGGCTTTGGCAGAAAACCAAACAGATAGGCAGCGAGGTCAATAAAAGAACACTTTTCATTCAACTACTATTTTCCTTCCAATCTACACACACACCCTCTTAAGAGCATCGTTACATTGCTATTTTCACCACCGTTGGACTGACTGTAACACTGTGAGTGTTGCTGCGTTTAAATTTAATTCAATTCTGCATTACATTGAGGAAAATGTGAATAATTATAATAGATATCGCAAACCTAAATGGGCATTTACTAAGTAATTTTTTTATGCACGCTGGAAATTAATTTGAGGCAAACAAATCCACTTCCATAAAGCAGTGTGAAATCCCAAGACACACTAATGCAACACCCAAAATATGCACAAGCCTTTGCGCTGTGGCATCTATACACAATATATCTACAGTTACTTACAGGCCAATTACAATAAACTACAGTGATTAGCAGTAATATTGCACATTAAGAGCACAGGACTTGTGATTAACCACACAGGAAAAAAAGAAGGAAAGGATACTGCTGATGAATATAAAAATTCATCAGCAGCTTTCTCATCCTGAACACAGCTGCTTTGTTTTACTGTAAAAACAGTGACCTGTTTGTTGCATTGAAAAGCACAAAGGTAAATATGGCTACAGTAAGCTACAGCTGCTGTGCCAGACAGTTTCTTTGTCAATTTGGAAACACATCAGTATCAATTCCATTGATGAATTATGACCACAGGTATTAATGAAGTTAAAGAAGAAGCTACATTTTACATTTATTTCATTAGAACAACATCAAAAGTGGCTGAAAGCAAATATTTCAAGCCAGGTGTGAGAGAGTTGCCAATGCTGTGGAGGAGATAGAGCTGAGCTGTTGCGTGGTGCCAGTTGGACAGTCAGCAACACACTACTGGTTGCGTTGAGCATGTCACAGTCTCCAGCCTCCCTGCCTGTCTGCCCTCTCAGTCTATTTATTTGGTCTGCTTCCTGTTCTCCTCCCGCTCCCTCACTCATTAGCTGTAATTACCTGAATCCTAACCACCTGTGTTCCTTCCTATTTAAGCAGGTCTGTTAGTCTCCACCCCTTGCCAGATAGTTACCAACTGCATTGACAGCAATGATCCAGCCTGCATTTCTGATTGTCTTCCTCGTTATTGACCTGTGACTTCGGCCTGACCTAAACCCTGCCTACATCTAAACGGACTCCCCACTGTGAATTACTTCTGACCTGATCTGTTCCCCTGTGAATCCTCCCTGTCCTGCTACCTGTCTTCTGACCAAACCTGTGTATGACCTTGGACCGATTCTAATAATCTGAGTTTCTAAATTACGGACTGTGTGACTGTAATATTCTCTGTGTGACCTTTATTATCTTGGAGTTTGGATTTGTGGACTAGTGACTGTTGCCTTTTCTCTGTGGAAACCTTCTTCTCTGCTGGCCTAAACACGTGTAGGGTTAACCCTAATCAGAAGCATTGACCTACATTTACAACGCAAATTCTAATATTTTGTATTAATTTATTCCCAATGGTCTATTCTCTTCAATAGGTAGCATTTCTCCTGGCTGCACTGCTTCCAGGAGGTTAGATTTTTTATTTTTTTTTGTCCAATCACATTTCAGCCTCTGTGCTGCCACGTCAATCTAATCTGCCCAGGGCCTTCAGAATCAGTAGTGCTGGCCGATGTGACTTAAACTACATTAGCAGTGGGACTGTTTCTTTAACCAATCAGATTTCAAATTGGCCTCACAGGGCGAGCTAGCTAGCGGACAATAACGTCAGCATTTGTCTGTCCTCTGATTGGTTGGTCGGAGCAAAACCGTTAAAGTCAAGTTCGACTAGCAAAACACGTCTGTAGCGATCTGCACACATTAACACATTTGGGTTACAATTGTTTTACACCCACAATGCCTGACAGAGGAGGAGAAGTTGACTTGATCTCGGACATACTTAAAAATATTAAAAACAAGGCGGACTTTTCCAGAAAAACTAGACATCGTGAGGAGAGGTCGGCCAACCCTGTAGCTAGCTAGCTTGTCTCAGCCCGGGAAGCGGTTTGTTCGCCACTTCCAGACCAGTGGAATCGTTGCCACTGGTTTACAGCCTCTGAGGAGCGTTACAAGTTATACTGCTGGGATTGCTGTTAGTGAGAGTGATCGAATTGGTGTCTGGAATCACAGATGGTTTGCAAACCTCAGTTGTCTAACCAGGGCAGTGAGGTTACAAAGAAAGGAGGATGGATTTTGTCTAAAAATAAATACTGAAAATCTCTGGTGAGTATGATGTATTTTATTTATTTGAATGTTTTTGTCATGTTGTTGGATAAATATTGATTCTGAACTGCTCCAGATGATGTACGTGTAACCACAGTTGCGGTTGTAGTGTGATGTGATAGTGGTGGTATTAAGAGGTGGATGAAGTCGGGTAAGTCCCCACTGAAGGCCCAGGTTTCAAATGCACATATTTTATGTTTAAATAAACATCCAGTGTTTGTTATGAAAAATTCAGCTAATCCACTTGAAACTGTTTAAACACACTCACTGGCCACTGTATTAAGCACACCTGTAAAACCCAGTGCAACCAATACAACAGCTCTTTTACTTTACTTTTAGTAAAGTTGTAATCTTTCAGTTTTTAAAGTAGAACAGTCTAAAAGGTGATAATTGTTATAAATGTTTATAATTGAAGTCATAGTGGGTGATGAAATCATACTGTAGTGCATTATATTAAGAGGAGGTCACAATGTTTTGGCCTATTCATTCATTTTAAAGATGGTGGCCAAAACATTATCTCATTGTCCGCTTCTGTATCTACATGAGCCAATTTGTACCCTGGTAATGCTAAGTGTAATTATTACAACACAGTGTCTCATAATTATGGCTCAGTATCTCATCATAATTAACATATCCTTTTTTTTTTCTTTGGTGAAAGCAAAACACTGCTGTGCTCTGTAACACAGACTTTCAGACATGACAAAGCTCCTTCAGAGCATTTTTCAAACAGTGGCCAAGTAAAGCAGAAAACTGAGTTTTACTGCATCAGAGCTCTCCTTTGTCTGGTAGAAATCCTGACATTGCAAATACATTTATTTGTAAATTATTTTGAATTCTTTGAACGGAGCACAGGTACATAGCACACAGTGTATTCATTTTGTGCAACGTTCATTAGAAGAACCATCTCAATTGCAGAGGGAAAACATTTTTTACTTGTGTGTGTGTGTGTCTGTAAATAGTACAGACATTTTTCTGGTAACCATTTTGTTAAGGATGAAATGTCAAAATACTTTAAAATCTCAATTATCAGGAGGATTTAGCCAAAGTAAATAAATGCTTACTGTACTGCTCACTGGATCTCAGTGTAGAGTAGAAACAGGCGAAGGAGATTAACTAGAGTAGCTGGAGAAGAATGGCTCATTACTGTGTTTATGATTATTATTCATGTGGAGTTGCTGTGATACAACCAAGCCAGCTGGGGAGCAAACGCTGCGCTCAACCTCTGTTGCCCTTCCTCATTTATTAAACACAAATAGAGATGCACACAAGCAAGACCCTGAGCACACAAACACACACAAATCAGACAAATCAGTAATCTATCCAAGCAACGCAAACACAAATATACAACCCGTTGCACCCTGGCTGACGTTAACATTCAGTTTATAGTAGAAGGATTTGTAAGATGTTTCTTCTCGACAGTTCACAAAGGCTGGGAGCATCTGAAACACTGGTACACAACATAAAGTAACAGCAAACTAGAAAACAACACAAGGAATATATGGTGTATATGATCATTCATTAACACAACACCAGTACACCCTGCACATACAGACTACAGCTGGTGTGGCATTAATTGAGATCACTTGATATTAATAAAGTGATGATACAATGATATTTGCTATGAACAGAGACTAAAAAGATGCTGATAGAAAAGTGACACATCTGTAAGATTTAGATCTTAATAGTAAACACAGCAGCAAAACACTCACTTGTAGTAAGTAGCCATTCCTCAAATCTGTGGTAAATCAAATCTGCAGTGTTTGGTTTATGGTGATCTGTTTACTTCACAGGTCTGTAAGCACAGCGCATCTGTGAAATGTTAACTTTCCAGGAACTGTGGAAAATGGCTTTGTTCGAGACTTACCTATCATGGGTTTCGTCCCATGGATTACTAAATGGCTTCACTGGACCAAGCAGAGTAGAATCATTTGAAATTAGAGAATGGTCAAAGCCGTGAAAAGATAATAACATTATAAATCCAAAATGTTTATTACAAACACAATCACACATTCAGATGAGGGCGCAAGCCGAGCAAGATCAAAACAATAGAAGGAGACAGACCCCCCACAGGTGATGACGACTGTCTGGGGAGCAGCAGGGTTTTCAGTAAAGAGCAACAGTCCATGACCTGTCTGGACAAACACACACACACACACACACATAAAACCTTGCAGTGACAAGGCAGGGCAGTCAACTAGGACCTCATTATCACCTGGCTCTGAAATCCACGACTGACCATCCAGAAGCACACAGACACACACACCTACCTGGTCCTGGACCTGAATCAGTTAAGGGCTTCTCGCCAGGATCTCTTTTGACCACAGGTGTGCAAGTGTGTGGGTCTGTGTGCTTATATTTGCAAGCGAGTCTGTGCATGTGTGTTTTGTGGCCTTCTGAATGTGTGTGTCTTAGAGGGCCAGCAAAACCTGCCCCTGCTATCGATACTTGCAGGGTGTCACACATGGCTGACTGACCAGCTACAGGAAAGAGGAAATGAGAGGATTTGGAGTGTGACATTTGTGCCTGCATTTAAAACAGTGTATGGCTCTGTGTTTGAGTGCTTTGTGCGGGCAGTAATTTCTTGTCAAGCTGTGAGGTTGCAAGGGTCAATGAGTTGGTCTGTGTGCAGTATGAGCAAGCAATCGAGCCTTCACTCTTGTCTCTCTGCTTTAGTGCAAGTGTTTATGTTAGAGATTCAGAGCATCAGCGAGTGACTCTGCTGGGTGAAATATACTGAGAGGAGAAGTGAGGAAGGTGGATGAAAGTAAAGCAAGAGAGGCACAAAAGGAAGGAAATGTAGACGGACTTAAAAGAGAAGAAGAGAAGGGGTGAAGTCAGTGTGGTGAACTGATAGTTTTGCATAAATTCTGATTGGCTGGATGCTGACATTTTTGAGTCCACCTGGATAAGGGAAATATTAATACTCAGCATGATTTTGTTTTATTATTTTGGGAGGTAATGATAGTGAGATAGCTGACAGTATAAGGATAGGAAAATAAGGGGAAAAGAGATGGGGAGCGACATGCCCCATCAGGACATCCCTCAAGATCAGAAATAATAACTTGGTGCTGAAATTGGATTAGAAGTAATTGAAATGGGATTTGAATGTGATGTGATCAGTTTGAATGGGAGGGGGAAAATAGGATCAGGTAAACTGGGAATACAATTCACTACTTCATCCAACCCTGAGTCCTAAAAACTGCAGTTTTAATTTAATGTTTTCAAAGAAAACTGAAAAGCTGGATTATATTTTTTGTTAGTGTAATAAGGATATGTTGTTAATAGGGGTGTGATGATTCTCCAAATCCATGGTTTGGGCCTTTTTCTTTCTTTCTGAGCCTCTGTTCATTCCATACCTTGTTTTTTGTTTGTTTTTTCAGTTGCAGTTGCTTCAGTGGGTGGATACACATGAACCGCATCCTGATTTCAAAACCATTACACCTCCAGTTAATTTACATAAACAGCGAGTGAGTATACTGATGCTGAACATATCCAGTCTTGCAGTACAACATTCAGTTTGTTATCGAGACATACAGACAGATTATTAAACTTATTATGATCAGCACTTGATAAAGGTCAGGGAAAGATAGTGGTCTGGGGAATAGCAGTGACTCTACACACAATGCTTTTATTAATTTTAAACCTTTCGATCTTAACCACAATGCTTTTGCTGCATAAACGTAACCACACGCAGGACTGTGGTTTGACATTCACCACTTGATACTTTCTGTGTAGGCTCTTACTGTACATTGACACATTTTGGTGCATCAGACATAATTTATCCAGTGGTTGAGTTTCTTATAAAATGTATTCGAGATTGTAATTTGCATGGCGACATAATTTTTGTGAACCATGTTGCTTCTTGGTTGTCTGTCTCTACATGTCCACCCCGTGATAGGCTATCTGTCCAATATGTACCCTGCCCCCGGCCCAGTAACAGCTAAGACTCCAGCACCTCCATGGCTAATGCCATACTTGCTGTTAATGCCATCCTCCCCCACAAACTGGTGGACAAGCTGGTGGACCATACTCCACCTGCAAGTGGTTTAAGAGCTTCCTGTCTGGTCGCAGCCAAAGGGTGAGAGTGGGTCTGCATACTTCCACAGCCCTCACAACCAACAACCCCTAACCAACACTGGCTCCCCACAGGGCTGTGTGCTGAGCCCCTTGCTCTACAACCTCTACACTCACGACTGTACCCCCATGCACCATAGCAACACCATTGTAAAATATGCTGATGACACCACAGTGGTGGGACTGATCTCAGGGGGGAATGAGACTGCCTACAGGGACGAGGTGGACAGGCTGACTGGGTAGTGCAGAGAGAACAACTTGGTCCTTAACATCTCTAAGACCAAGGAGGTCATAATTGACTTCAGGAGGAAGAAAACAGATATCTTGCCACTGCGCGTCAGGGGGAACCATGTGTGGAGAGGGTCCTGGACCTCCGTTTCCTGGGAGTCCGTATTGAGGAGGACCTGACCTGGGAAGTAAACACCTCAGAGCTGATTAAAAAGGCACAGCAGAGACTGTACTTCCTCCACCTTCTAAGAAAGAACAATATTGCCCAGAGACTGCTGGTTTTTTTTCCCACTGCTCCATTGAAAGCCTCCTCACATACTGTGTATGTGTTTGGTACAGCAGCTGCACAGCGGCTCAGAGGACAGCTCTGCAGAGGGTCATAAAGACGGCACAGAAGATCGTCGGCTGCCCTCTCCTCACACTGGAGGAACTACACAGTTCCCACTGCTTAAGAAAAGCCCAAAACATAATGGACACATCTCACCCTGATCATTCACTATATGGACTGTTGCCGTCAGGCAGATGGTTCAGGTCAATAAAAACAAGGACCAGTAGATTTAAAAATGTTTTTTATCCCACAGCAGTTACGGCACTCAACGCAGCTTTTAATATGCCTGTGTGCTGGGGCAGGACTCCTACATGTTTTTAATAATTATCTATGTGTGTCTGTGGTGACTGATTGGGTTTTTAGGTTACTATATGTTTTAAACCTTTATTTTTATTGTTTAATGTTTTATTTTTTATTTATTTAAATTAATATTGAATTTTGCACACAGACTAAATGGCACTTTAAAATTTCATTGTACAGGTTACAATGACAAATAAAGATCTATCTATCTATCTAATTTCACAGTGGGGCACACGACATGGCACCATAACATAGCCAGCATCGATCTTGTGCACTGTTTGTGCATGTCGTCAGAAATTAAAGTAATGCATATGCAAGATGAGATCCTGTTTAAATCTGGCGTGGGCATTGATGGATCTAAGAATCTCACGTACCATTTATGCTGTCAATGCTGCCATTTTCTTCGCCATGCATTCAGTAACATTGACGTAATGTCTTTATTGGATGACTAAGATTTAAGAACAGAAATTCAGAAAGAAGAGACTACCTTTTTGGCCAGGGAGGGTTAGGCCTTTGTCTGCCCCCATGTGGCTGACCTTTTCAAACCCTCCAGACACAAACTCTTCAAAGGAGTATGTGAACAATGGCTCAGATGACGCAGCTATAACCTACATACATATGACAGTCGACAGCATGTACAGTATACCCATAACCTAACAGGACGAGTGGTTAGGATAACGGATCGATGAATGATAGTTTCAGTTTGGCTAGGCCCAGCACTAGCACTTTGCTAGTGATACCAACAAGAACTTTTTGCTCCAGTTTGTGCCTCTAGTGAAATTACCATTGTAACATTTGAGACTGTGTTTACTTTAGTCTCATACATAAGCAGTTGTTGTACAAAGGCAAATATAAGCTAAACTTTAAAAAGTCCAGCCAGTAATGAAAACAGTTTTTAGGAGCAGTATTCTGCTTCTTAACCCAAAGAAGCACTTTAGGTTCTGAAAATAGTAACAAGTGTTGTGCAATGATCTGTGGAGTTTGGGGATGTTTGACTTGTTGCCCGTGTGTGTGATTTATAAATGCAATAACTCAAAAAGAAGTTACACGGTGCTTTTAAAAATGCCTATATGAGTGGCACAGCCATATAGATTTTCTTGCTCTACACATGAGTGCTGAAATTATCAGAAGTGCCAGAGGAAAATCTTAAACTTTCCTGTAAAGATTTGAGTGGGTGCTTTTACAACTATCTCAGCCCTTGTGTAACTTTGCGCATTTGACATTTTATGCACAGTTTGTGTTGGCGGGATGTAACAACACAGCCAAAATGTAAAGTTTGAGAAGATTATTAAAGGTTATTAATATTAACACCGAAACATTTTCCCAAAGCTTTTTGAATTTTGCCTGAAGAAAATCTGTGACACAGTCTGACTAATGCTGTAATACTCAGATTTCTGCCCTGTGTGAAAGTGAAAGAGAACATTTTAAACTGAGAGTGACAGCATAAGTGAAAACCTAAAGAAATGCACCCCGGGAAAGGAAAGAAGGAAAGAAAGGCGGAGAGAATGACAAGCTTTTTGATAAAGTGGTCTGGAATGAGAGTGTTGGAGAGACCAGTGAAAACAAACTGGTCTGAAGCTTTTATTTACACTCTGCTTCTCAATTAAGTCAAATAGGCCACTTTAACAAGGCTGACATTTCAACAGAATAATGAGATACCGAAACCAGAGGGTCCTTCTGCAGGATGTAGGTAACCGCGGCTGAGGGTGTGTGTGTATGTCTGCATGTACATCCACCTAATTATGCACATTAAAATACACCCATGTTACATAGACTGTTGTTCATTGCTCTGTTTGTTTCTAAGGATGCTTGTGTTTCTTTGCGTGTCAGTTTGTGAAGTTGCACACATGTTTAGTCGTGCGGTCTCCGTTGTCCATCCCTCTCTTCTTCCACTGTCTCTACCGCTCCTTTGTGGTAGCGTTTATCTAAACAGAGCAATCTGGAAAGCTTCAGTGGACGGCCCAGGAATGTTAACAGGCTGCATCGTAACATTACACCTACAGGAGTGTGTGGGTGTCTGCAAGTGTGAGCGAGACAGTGAAAGAGGCAGAAAGAGAGAGGGAGAGATTGGAAGGTGGAGAGTGTGTGCTGGTGTAATTCAGCAACAGAGAGAGATTGGCTTGATAGAGATGGAGGGATGAAAAGTAAAGGTTTAGTTTCCCCTGTGTGTGTATACTGTGAGGAATGTGTAGGGAAACTCCCTCTGTGGAAATGTTTTAAGCAGCTAATAAACTCTCATGGCTGAAAGGATGAAACTGTATCCACGCCAGGTGAAAACCATTTCTCACGCTTTTCCGTTAAGATGTGAGAGAACACAGCGATGTGCCTGCGTGTGTGCCTGCGCATAAATATGCACACATGTTCTGTTTATGTGTCTTGGTGTGTGAAGTGCCTGTGTGAAGGTGTCTGGATAAAATTCTCGATTCTCTGGGGAATCTTTGTTACCATGTAATCTGTACGTTTTGTGTTTTAACAGAACTCCTGTTGAAAAGATCAGTTTAATGTACATCATCACACCTTCAGCAAAATATAACCTGCAGTGAAATGTAAGCTTCTATAATTGGACATAGAGCAGTCAGATGTAGACTGAAAAAATAGACACTGAAAACTATATTTAATGTAAGTGATAGGTGAGGTAATTAGTGATAAAATGATGTATAATAATGTGAAATGTAAACTACAGATCCTATTTTGAGTGTGTGTGATCCAATAAATGTTTAAAGTCAGTTTCAAATCAGTCATTTAAAAATCAGTTTGCTGTGTTTTAATGTAATTTGTATTTCCACAAACCACAAACAATATTTGCTAAAGCAAGCCAAAAAAAAAGACCACGTGAAGACAGAGTGACACATGTAAGACAAAAGACATTTACCTTTAACTGGACAAGTTGTTGTTAGCGTACCTGTCAGGCCTGTTTATGTTCCCCCATCTCTCACAGTCTGGACTTTGTCTTTGCTCTGTATGCGTGTATAAATGCATGTCTAAGTGTTTGTGATGAGAGCCTGTGAGAAATCTTACAAATGTGTGTGTGTGCATACCCACAAACACACACACAAGCTTGTGTAAGTGTGTGTGTGTGCTACAAAAGACAGATGACTTGCATGCATGCAGACCACAGTGAAAAGCTTCATTCTTTCCAGCCTCTACAAAAACATTTTGTATCACCAGTATCAAACTGTATATAACTACTTTTCTGTAAAAATAATATAAATTCTATTGCTAGAAACCTGTACCCCTTTATAAACCGTGTCTCTATTATTTTGGTTAATCAGACCTTTACTGCATTACAACATTCAGTCAAGTCAAAAACAAACAACTCACAATCGCTACAGAGCTTACAAACCAAATGACAGGGAATAATGTCACACGTTGCTTGTTAGCTTATTTGCATTTCAGACTCGGCTCACAAAGCAGAGCTGCGATTGTCGCCACATTCTGCTAAATTAATTAAGTCCCTGTTGACTATAAAAATTGTTTCAAAGTATAATCAGTGCCCTTAAATGCTTGTTGTAAATGTAGCACTCTTAATTCTCTCATGACTGTATCGTGTAAAAGGCTTCTCCATGGAGACAATGTTCTGTAAGAGTGTATGGGTGTGTGTGTGCTTGAACCTTGATGAATATTAGTCTATTTAAAACACTTTCTGGATCCCCCTCAGTTTCAAATGCCTTTGAGCTGTGAGGATTAGTTCCATATCAGTTTCCATGACAAAAAGTTATGACCACTGTTGGAGGCTTTTCTTCACAGCACACACCAAAAAACGTGGTTTGGCACCAATCGAGAGGCTTTGTCGCTGGTTTTACCCAAATTCACCAAAACCCCCTCATCACAAAGTCTTTTCATACTAAAGCACACACTCAGCGCTTACAGCTGATCCACAAAGAGATTGTCCCTATTAGTGATCTTTATTTAGTTGCAGATGTCTTGGGTTGTATATTTCACTCTTAACTGGCACTGTAGCAACAGTTTTTCACTTTTTCATACAAATGGGGAAACGCACGCAGATTTCACACAATAAAGATTTCAAGGTCTTTCAGATACAACAACAAAACATTTAATGTGACATTAAAATATTTAATGTGTTCAACACTGTGTTACTATTGTTGTGCTCTTTGTTTTTTCATTGCAGTCTTGTTAAGTTAAGTTTAGTTCAAAAAACATTTTAGGTGAAGTTTTTTTTATTTTTAATTTAATGAGATATCAAATTTGTAAAACTGATTTTTTTTAAATACTTGCTTTTCATGTAATTCACAGGACCATGTTTACACAACATGCCCTTTCAAAAGACCCACGAGGACCTTGTATGCTCTAATTTTCTTCTTAATTGAGCTGTCTACATCTCTATCTTTTCACATCCTGCCATGAAAACACTCGAATCACAAGAGCTTCACCTTGTCCTATTTTACTTGTATCAGTACAACAGACAAAATCACATTAGGATAAGCACACAGTTCAACAAAACATCCTTCATTCTATGGTGTTTGGAAGTGATAACACATGAGCCTATTACAACTTTCTCCATGGAAATTACAAACTAAAAAATTAACAGTGTTGATTAATCCACAATGTTCAGTTAATCAACAGTAATCGTTTTACAGACCTTGTG
Source organism: Helostoma temminkii (assembly GCA_900302695.1). Lineage (NCBI taxonomy): Eukaryota > Metazoa > Chordata > Actinopteri > Anabantiformes > Helostomatidae > Helostoma > Helostoma temminkii. The sequence goes on along the minus strand of OMLM01009280.1, from coordinate 3,022 downwards.
TGTAACAGAAGGTGAGAGTTGCAATTTCGTCTTCATTCGTCATATGCACATTGCCAAGGTGTTTGCATCAGTACATGTGGAAAGTCACTATCGTGCATACAATGACTGAAAGCGAACCTGCCAAAAGGACAGCAGAGTGTGTGTGTGTGTGTGTGTGTGTGTTTATGAGTCATAAGAAGCATCTGAGAACCAAGCTAATGAAGTCAGCATCTGAGCTAACAGTGACAAAGCAGCCCACGTCTGGTTAGTGTGACTGCTGCTGAACAAAAATCAACATTCAGTGTGGAACATGTTGATAAACTCCACTTAAATCATGCTGAAGAGATTTCATGAAACTGTGAAATATTATTTCTGTTACTGTACATGTACTGTCATGGATTAATCATTTTAGGGGTTCAGAAAACATCTATAGTTTTCCAAAGACCAACAAACACACACATTCACACACACACGGTCTGAGAACAAACCAAATCAGCCATGAAGAAAACAGCTAATCCTCATCCTGCCGCTCTCTTTATCCTTTTAACTCCTTTATCCATGCTTAACTTTCATCCCTCGCTCGCTTTCCAAACCGCTTCCTGGACAACAATCCAGCCACTGATGTTCTGACCCTAATACACGCTGGATATAAGACAGATCGCCCAAGTGTCTCCAAAATCATCTCAACTGTTACTGTTTGCTTAGATTTACTTTTTACATGCAACTGCTTTGACATTTTGTACAAGTAGAACTTACTGTTCTGTAAAGACAGAGCTGAACCGATAAACAGAGAGTCAGAGGATCGTTATAGTGGGACAGATGGAGAGAAGAAAGACGGAGACATTTGGAGGGTCCTGACCTGGTAAACTTCTCTCTTGCTTTCTCCGTGTCCTCCTCTCTGCCCTTCTTGCTCCGTTGCTTCTTTCCACGGGATAAAATGAGCCTTAGGAAAGAATCTGTCCACCAGTTTTCTATGCCAGCACATGGCAATCAGTCATGAGAAGATCATCTTATGGCACTACCAACAAACTGGCCTCAAATGAATCTTATACCCAGAGCCGGACTGGCCATCTGGAGTTTTGAGACCAGCCTGATGAAGAAAGTAGGTTCCTCTACAGCTCTACACTCAACCTGAACTGATAACAGTTTTAATTGGTGAAGAATCACCTGTGAGTGGATGCTGAATGTGTGAAACCAATATTTACTATACTATATTATATTCACTGGAATATAGCTGGAATATGGCAGAGCCTGCATTTCCCTCCAGCGGGGTTCTAATCCCACAGCATCCTGGTATCACTATTTGAAGCCCTGGAAGCAGCACTGCCTGTCCAGCCTGTCGTCATGACAACATTAATAAATGCTCTTGTTTAACCTATTTGGTTAAGTTTAGGCATAAATATAGACATCCCTAAATATAGACATCTCTGTTAAACTGATAGTACATGGATACTGTTAGTGTTGGTGTGACATGTATTCACTCTGCTTGGAAGATTTCATATTTTATGAAAATAAAATATGAAAGCTATATATAGTGCAGCAGCCACCAGTGCACACAACTGGTTTTCATTTGTTAACATGAGATTACTGTAGACTCTAGTAGACAGTTATGTCCAGAAGTATTTAGGGAGTGAGTTTTTATGATTGTGCCTTTATACACCACCACAATGGATTTGAAATAAAACTATAAAACAAGGTGAAAATGGAGGCCCTTTGTTTAAAATGGCTGCAATTCCTAAACGGTAAATGCCATATTTTTTAGAAATGTCTAAAAGTCTACACTTTGATGGCATCTTGATTGTTTTATTTCAAATCCACTGTGCTGATGCATAAAACAAAAATCATAAAAACCTGCAAAGAAACTCAGAGAATGTATCATTGTGAAATATCCATTTCTATTGAATTCATACTTTTCTTAGCATTCACACCAGTAACTTCTTAGTACAGCTAATGGATGCTCTGAGAGGTAAACTGAAGTATCTGCTTTTCTGAAATCAAGCACCACTTAGACCATAATTTCAGAATTACCTTCAGATGAAATCCACACTGTGATTTATTAGTGCTTGTTGCCTGACTTTCTTAATAAAACTAATAACAGAGGACAGGATGATAGATGAGTGGTCAAACTGCATAACGCAGAGAGGCATAAACGACTGTGCAATATCCTTTTCTTGCCACTTATCTTTATCTTCCATTCGTCTGTCATATTTGAACCCCCTGTCCTTGTGTAACCCTCTGCTCCAAAAAAAAGAAAACACTCTCTCTCTTTCTCTCCTTCACCCCTCGTCCGTTTCTGCGCTTTTGCACTCCTAAAGTCTCCCTTTGTGTCTCTTGAGTGCTTTGCTGTGATATGTTCAGGCACAATCATCCCTTGTATTTCACACATATCAAACCATTTCAGTTTCTTTTTCGGTGTCTTGTCTCACAACAAAACACGGCTGTTAGTGTGTCGCCCCTTTTCCAACTTATTGCCCTGCAGAGGAATTAACAGTGACACAACAATTTCTATTTAAAGACACTTTATGAGTGTTTTGTGTTCACTGCAAATCACCAGCTCAGGATTAGAGGCAAAATGTGCATAGATTCATGCAAGTAAGTTTATACGGCTTCTCTTTCACTGTCCGTTCTCCTGCTTCTTTCCCTCAAGCGATTTGACCACAAATCCTCAACTAGAGAGTCTATTAGCTCAGACTGGGATTGTGTAAAGAGGGAGATGTATTTTTAGAAGATTATAATTGCTCATGTCATGCTGGTCCCATCCCTATGACTGACTGTAACCGACTGTGTGATTTGTGTGTGTATATAAGCTGAAAGCTCCCCACGGCTGTATGGACTCAGCGTGTGTGTGTAAGAGACAGGAAAAGAAAGACAGACCCAGTGGTGACTGTAACAGAAGAGCTTTGAACTCAGTAAATGATAAGATAATGGTCCACGAGGTGCTGAAAGAATCTCATCTAATCTGAACCAGTGTCTGTTGTCAAGCGACTTATGATTCTTTACCAGATTCTTTTTTTTTTTTTAAGGACATGCATGACGGTTTAAA
>OMLM01009279.1:34744-64128 GCA_900302695.1 Helostoma temminkii | reverse complement strand
TCTTGTCCACAAACAACAAAACTAAAGTGAAATAAAAGTGTTCTTGTTCTCCTGCCCCCAGTCCAGCCCGACATTTTTCTTCCTTTCACAAATGGAACACTTTTTCTGCTGCTTCAAGATGAGCCAGGCGCACTGCCGCTTCAGGTGCAGGTGCTTGGATCAGATTACGCGCATTTTTAACAGAGACTTTTAACTTTTGTGGCGAAAGCGATCACTTCACTAACCATTTTCGTGCGCTTTGTGCCAACAGTATTCAGGAGATGGATAATGCTTGTAAAGTTTGACAAGACGGCATTTGTTTAGCTTCTATGCTCATCCGAGAAGGTATCATTCAACCCCTTTAAAGGGCGCAATTGAGAAGCGGCGGCGTTTTCACTGCGTCTTTTCGCTTTGTCCTCTCCAAAGTGGCGTCTGCATGTCTGACTCTGCCAGTTACTGATTTGCAGGCAGTATGTTAAGGTGGCCCATGTAAGTGATTTCCACGGGCATCCCACTAAAGGAGAACAAATCGCTGACAAAGGAGTGCCTTTCCCATTCAGCAGCGTCGTTAGGACAACCAAAAAGTATTTCTCAGATAATAAGTTCTACTTCAAAGCGCTTCTCACTGAAGGGTGACTGCTTCACTCCTTTTATTAAGTCTCCCTCCTTTTAATGCCGAAGGAACTGTCTCTGGTTATTTTTCATCATGTTTATTTTGTAACATTCATTGAGCACTTGTTTCCAAACAGGACCTACAAGAGCAGCTACTCTTTAGGCCCTTGCCCCTATAAATGTCCACGCACAAAACGAGAGGAGGCCCACAAGTACTTATTCTTTGAATGCAGCAGCAGAGAAAGTGTTTTTTTTTTTTTTAGAAATCTTTAGAACACCTCTATAAAATGATAAAGACTCCGTATTACAACCAGATAAACCCACAACTGCGTTTTATTAAAGTTCCTCCACGCTGCTGAAGTCCTTTATCTTTTACTGCTAAATTTTAATGTCAGATTGTTTGAGCACAGTCCCAACATCCTCCTAGTTGACCTGAATAAGTGCGCTTTAATTGACGCAAGCATTTTTTTTTTAATTAACATTTTTACAAGGTGTACATTTGTATGACCTGCCTGCTTTTGTTTTGAATTTGTCCATTTTTCTTTCAAGCTAACGCGAACAGGCTGTCTGGAGCTTGTTTGTCATCTAACTACCAACCATGTATTTGTGGCGACACACATTTCTGGAGAGGTGCATCCTTCGTTTTGATTCTAGTTCATTTAGTGGCACTTTGTGTTTTTCAACCAGACATATTCAACTACCCAATTGCCATAGAAATCCTAACGCACCATGAAGACTGTCAAGGCAGCCAGCCTTCCTCTCAGAAGCTACAGTCTTTGAAGTGGTGCAAGACTCGCGTTGGTCAATTTTAATTCTATAGACTGGACAGGCAACTCTTTGAAAGTGAGATTGTGCGTTTTAATGGAGGAAATAAGAGGGGGAACTTGTTTTATACACTCTATACAAGGCCTTGCTTATTGTCAGATATCTTTTATCTTTTATTTTTCCCATGAATGATTCATGTCTGGGCTGCTTTGTGCTGTCGCGCCTTTCAGAGGTAGCGCCATCAGGGGGCTATAGGTTTTCCCATTAGCTCAGTGATTAGTTTATACCAGCCTGCTTGGCCCGGTAGGCCAATTTCTGAGATAACAGTGAATATTTTATAGAAATGTCCAAATAGGAAGTGAACATACTTCTGCACTTTCATTTAGAGTGACACTGACATTGGTGTTTTGCTGACTCACACATTAAAAATGTAATTATTTGACCAGACATGAACAACCTCCTAAAATATATTGACGTATTAGTCCAGCTGAGTTTAACAGTTCGTTTATACCTAAAGTATCTTAATATAATGTGCATTTTTTATGTCAAAAACCAGTTCACTCATAAATTATAATAAATTGACACGTGCATTATTTGCTGTACATATCCTAAGAATTTGAAAATTATTTTGTAAAAAGATTTTTATGTTGTTAATTTAATTTTGAACATCAAGGGTATGCACAATTATAGTTGATTCATCTCTTTTTTTTTTATCCATCATGTCCAACGGCACCATGCACCTCAAAGAGAAAGACAGGTCACTACAAAAGGCATGCGAGAAAGGGACTTTTCACATTACACAGCCTATTCAAGTAAATGTTTTCTTCTGAACACAATTAAAATTAAAAACAAACAAACAAACACAAAAAATAGATGAAAAAAATCAGCATGGTACTACACATCACCAAAACTGATATTATTATTCTTTGGTGTTTCTGTAATTCCAGTACAACACTGACACAGCAAATAAATTACAATGTACAAAACAACATTTTTTTTGTAATTAAAACTACACAACATTCACAAGCATCAGTACAGTTACATATATACAAATCCTACAGGGTCAAAGCCTGTCAGTGTAGACATTTAGGGTCTCAAGGGACTTACTCATACTCTTTAACGAGCATTACACTTGTGTATTGTGCATAAAATATAGTCTTAAATAGTTCTTAAATATTACAAAATTCCATCCAAACACATTTATTGTATAAATCTGAAAAGGTACAGGAGAAACTTTAAGACATCCAGATGTTTGTCTCTTTTTTTTTTTTTTTTTCTTATTGGTTCATGAAAGTATGTACCACGTCTTAGAGAAATCATATGGAAAAAGCCTCAGCTCTAAGCTCTATGTTTTGTCTATTAACTATCTGGTGCCACTTGTGGTGTTGCAAGTAGCACCAGTTATTTTCCTTAATCATGTGGAATATGACAGTGATTGATGTCAGGCCACTTATTAAACAGCAATGTGATGCTGGGTGATCAAATGAAAGATGTCATTTGAGCACACCACTTGAGTCTTAAGATATGCAGTTAATTCAGCTCTGCATATTGCTTTTGTAAAAAAAAATAATAATAATAAAGAAAAAAGAAAAGAAGAAAAAAAGATAATTATAATTCAGTTCTATTCAGAAATTGTCTCAGTATAAAAGTTTTGGTCCATTCAGAAATAAAGGTTTGTTACTTTTAACTTCTGATGTCAATTAAATGTTTATTTTGGCAGTTTTCTACATTTTAAGAAAGGTCGGGGGTCACTTCAGAGACGTTTCCTCTTAGTGTAATTAGCTCTGCATTGCATCCACGATTTATGTGTATTAGCTGCGTTTAGCACAGTGGTTTAATAATATTAAAGTCAAAATAACTGAGCGCACGGGCCAGCAAGGAACTACATACGCTAATGGGTCCACTAGATGACAAGTTTGACAGTCAGGCAGTGGCTCTGAACGGGGAATCAGAGCATTGTCCTTGGGTCTGAATTTCTGAAAGAGTCCTCGTCGTCTGAATCTGACGTTGGCACATCACTGGAGGGGGTGTGGAGGTGGTTGGGGGCCCCGCTCCCTTGGCACACATACCACTCGTTGAGGTTGCTGACCTGAGGGGAGAGGTTCGCTGAGCGGTTCCTGTGCGGCTCAGAGTTGGGCGAAAGAGGGTCTCCAAGAGGGTTTGTGGAGGAAATGTAGGTGACGTTGGTGGAAGGGGGCGGCGGGGACTTGCAGTGCACTTTCATGTGCTTCCGCAGCGAGCTCGGGTGTGTGTAGGATTTGTCACAGCCACGGACTTTGCAGTAGTAAGGCTTGTCACTGGTGTGGACGTGAGAGTGCTTCTTCCGGTCGCTGCTGTTGGCAAATTTTCTGTCACAGCCGTCAAACTCGCACTTGAAAGGTTTCTCTCCTTAAAAAAGAAAAACATGTAAAATCAGTGTCTTTAAAATGTCACAGTCAAGTTTCAGTCAGCTTCAGTCACATCACAATATTTGACCATAGAATCAATTTTACATTTGGCTTATTACACTTGTATAACTTAATGAGTCTCAGCTTCTCAGCATGTTACTTTAAACATATACAGGACTCTAAATTCTTAACTGCTCTGTGTAGCAACCTACACAACTACACTGGGGCTTTCTGTTCAGTAGAGCTTATTCACTAAACGTTTACTGTAGAAACAGTACTCCACACCCACTTGTGTAAAGTATTTTCCTGTGTGAACACATGTAACATGCCTCTAGGCCCTCTGGTTACATGTATGAGTGTATATGGGGGGTAGAGGGCACTCAGGAGACCACCAGGAGCCGTTTATGTACTGTGATGGATTCTGCCATAACTCATAACGCGCACACATACATACACTGACACACTTTAATGGCAAACATGCATAATGCGTACACGTAAAATTGTGGGCTGTGTTGCGTTTTGGAACCATAAACAATAAGGTGTAACTTGGACTTTTTGATGGCATCCTTAGTTCCCTGGGGATCTTATGTTATTCAGTGGGGTAGAGGCCTGTAGGCAGGTGGCATGAGGCAAATTTTAAGCTCTCTTTCGGCAACATACGATCCTCTGTCACGTAACAACGGAAGCCTCTGTCAAAAAGAACACTCCAGGGATTTTAGCGTAGTGGAAAGTTAGTCTGCTCACTGTAGACTCAGTGTCTTGAACTTTAATAACCATAAATCCTGTCATTTCATTAGTGTAGCTGCTTTAGTTTCAGTATATCCGGAATATTGTTTCTTTAGTGACAGTACACAACTGTAGCCTATAGCACACATGATGGTTAACAGCAAACCAGTGCTTAAAGCGAATAAACTTGGCACATGATATAATTTATCGTGTAACATGTGCATATACGCCTCGTTATAAACTGAGCTTTTGCGTAAACGTCCCACGCCTGAGGATAATTTACGCGTGTTCTAGCGCGGTCCTGGACATACGTAAGCACGTTTTACAAATCATATAGCCTAATCCTCTCACGCCTACTGCAGGCGCCTCGGTGCACACAGAAGTGTATATTTAAGAAAGGAAATAAACACACATTTACTCGCTGTGCCAGTGCCTTTCTGAATAAAAGTTTGTTTCGCCTGTGCGCGTAATTACGCACGGCGTCTATGTTGTGAATAACAAAACAAGGTCGCCTCAGAAAGATATTAACGCTGCGACGTTAACTACGTTCAGATGACATTTTTTTCAGATTGCGTTAGGTATGTTTTACACAGATAGGAGCACTGACCTGTGTGAGTCCTCTTGTGAATCTTTAAATTCTCCGATCGAGCAAACACTTTTCCACAACCCGGGAAAGGACACGGGAAGGGCTTTTCTCCCGTGTGAACTCGGATGTGATTTATCAGTTTGTACTTTGCTTTGAAAGCCTTTCCTTCCCGTGGACATTCTTCCCAAAAACAGACGTGGGTGCTCTGCTCCGGTCCTCCGACATGCTCCACCGTGACGTGGTTGACCAGTTCGTGCATGGTGCTGTAAGTTTTAGAGCAGGGCTTTTTTTGACTTTGCTCCTGGTCGATCCATTTGCAGATTAGCTCTTGCTTTATGGGCTGCCGCATGTACCTCAAAAACGCCCCCGCCGCTCCGTGAGGAGCAGAAGCGATGTTCACATTGAGGTTCATGGAGTTGTAGCTGTGGAGAGAAGAGGGTCCATAGTGCTCTGGCCTGTGCCCGAAGTGCTCTGGCCTGCCGTAGATGTCCCCCGGTATACCCAGGCGCATCTGCCCATTGAGTGCATGGTGGTGGGCACCTGGGGACGCCTGATCGTGAAGTCCAGTAAAAAGTGAATGGGCCCCACTTTCTGCGTGCCCATAAGCACCTGTTGGGGAAATGAACATGCCATGGTGATGTGGGGAGGAGGCGGAACTATGCTGGTCGCCAAGTGCATGCATAGCAGAGGCTGAGAGTTCTCTCCTGAGGATGAAGTCCCTGCTGCTTGAGTAGCCTGAGTGGGGGTGAGCCACGGGGAAACCAACTGTGGTCTGAGCAGAAGTGAAAGATGCCGCGGTCTGGGCTTCGGGATGGCTCTGAATGTGCTGAGATGGGCTAAGTTTGAGAGCATTTGTCTGTGCCATGTGCTCTGGTCCAAATGGAGTGAGTGCCACTCCGGGGTCGTTGCCCAGCTCCCCAGGGTGGAAGTGGGCATGGTGGGAGAGAGGGTGATGCCCCCCTAGCCCCGGGAAGCCTGTCATATTCTGATGAGGAAGGGGTTGAGTCGCTGCCAAATCCGCTAATCTTATCGCCGGATTCCTCTTGCTTAAAGGGGGTTCCATAACTACACTGACAAGTCCATCCGCACTCACCGCAATTGTTTTCCACCACACCACGCTCTCTAAAACATTAGGAGAATATGTATATAAGGGGTCTATAAGTTCTTTTGTCCGGCTTCTAACTCTGCTTGCTCCTTTTCCCACTCTGTCCTCAAGCGATTGGCAGAACATACAACAGTTGGAGGACACAGTGGGGAATACAGTTTAGAAATGGCACTGCGGGTATTGGACGGATTTCTGTGACTGGCAGTTAGAAGAACGAAGCGATTGGCTGTCGTTCAGCGCAGAGGCTCAGCAGGGTTCCGCCCCCTCACTCTCTTTATCGCTGTTGACTCCAAAAAGTTGTACTCACAAAGTTACCAGCAGATCCGTTGATGCGGCTTTCTGTTTACTGGTGTTGGCGCATGTGGATGACCGAAATGTCAGTTTATGTGACAAGTGCAGTTTAGTTTATCTCTGGTTTAGTTTGTCCAAGTGTCTCACTATTGATTCGATGTCGCCATAAGTAAAAAGAAAAGAAATCAAACGGCCGATGCATGGACGTATGTGACTAGTGCAAACTGTGTGACCGGTCTTTAGATAAAAAAAGACATCAGTGATAAATCAGCCTGTGCTTATTTGTGTTTTTGGACATGTTTAACCATCCAGAAGCATATGCAAAACACGCAGCTCCTATAAGACGTAACATGAGTTGACAGGAAAATGTCAAATGGCAGGAGCGCACGTGGAAACATTGCGTAGAGAAATTATATAATAAAGTTAAACGTAATTAAAACACGGGAATTTTGTTGCGTCCACTTTTCTGGGTTTTCATCGTGATCATGTTGACACATTCTGCTAGTAGCTGGTGTTACTTAACATCAGGATTTAATGCAGTCTTTTCATATATGGTTTTAAAAATATGATTCATTCACTTACATTTAAATAATGAATTGGGTTTGGAGGCTGTTAACACATTCAGTATAATGCTAAAGTCACAAAAACCTATAAAAATGGATTAAATTTTGGTTTATTGGAACTTTTTTATAGTGCCTCAATTAAAAATTAATTTAAATAATTTACATGTTGGCTGATATTAAAGGCTGATCATTGCCATTAAAACGTTCACTAGCAATTACAAAAATATTACAGCAAAACCCAAAATATAATTCAGTGAATTTCGTGGCAGATGCTGTAAAAAAGTGTTTTTTTAATTTGTTTAATTTTTTTTGTTGTTGTTGTTTTTCAACATGCCATTTAAATATTATTTACAACTTCCTGTGATCTTGTATTTAATCAAGTTGGCACACACTTGTAAATTGTATTTAAGTCCACTTCACACGTCGGTCACGCCATCTGAATTGTCCCCTTTGGTAGCAGGACGTGTATCTGTCATTGATATGTCTTAATTCACACACCTGTTTAATCGATTTGTAATAGCTGACCTCAGACATCAAAATGTCATCTCATAGTACAAAGCTTTTGTAACTTTGACCAAAATTATATTATTCAGCACGATGAAAATCAACAACATGCTGATTAGATACAGGTGGGTTTAACTGTCATAGGCCTGTTATTCGTGTTCCTCTATTCAAAGTGATTTATGAAGTTGATAAGCAGCAACTGAAGCGCAGGCTTTAAACAGACCTTTGGTGTAGAAAACGCCTTAAAGTTTATATGAAAAAAAAAACATTACTGGACATGAACATGAGCAATATTTCCAGTTTCTTCCTGTTTTATTATTACAGTGATTTATGCTTGTTGTTCTGTCTGTTTGATGTGGCACTTTTCGTTTTTCTTGCCAAATAACACATGTTAAATTAGCATTTTTATCTGGATTTAAAAAGTAATAAAACAGAAATCATCCTTGACTTCATGTCGACTTGGAGAGTTTGTGAAATAAGTCAAATATGCCCAGCCCCAATGAGGGCGTCTGGAAAGCCATAAAACACAGAGGAGCAGTGAGTGCATTGTTTATGATTTCTGTAAGGGGCCCCTTGTTTCGTTACATTAAATTAAACAGCACATTACGCATGACCCAATCCACACACAGTCAAAATGACAGCAATTAAAATCTTTACGGTACTTTATTTTCCCCAAAATGTTAAAATGTCATAAGCCTGGAACTGGATTTAAATAACATAAAACTCTAATAAGGGGAAATTCAAAGTTGAACTTTCTGAGAAGAAAGAGTTCTTTTTTTATTGACTTATATTTTGCAAATCACCTAAAGCTGTCGATTCTTCATACGCGAGAGGGGGACGTCTTTAACCTCTCTCTCTCTCTCTCTCTTCCTCTCTCTCTAAAACAAAGACGCTTTGTCATAAACAGGGTTATTTTACCAAAAGGAGTCAAGAGGGCAACATATGTGGTCTTAACGGGTCATAGGTCAAACATCCATGAAACACAAGGTCAGTGAAGCCACACAAGTAACCTTCCAGTGTGTCAACATATTGATATTGTCAGATAACAGAGAGGAGAAATATGTCTTTGGCCCCTTCATATTACACATCATATTATGTGGCAGAGGATGCTGACTTTACAAATAACCTGGATATTTTTCAGATCATGGTAATAGTTCATGTGATTTGTATTTTACATCTGCAAGCCATGTCTCAAAGTGTATTTCTGCTGCTAAAACCTGTTGAAATACTGGTCTTTGGGGGCTTTTCAATAGACTAGACCTCTTTCTTCTCCAACAGAAGGGGAAACCCGCATCCATGTGCCTCCACCCGATTGATTTTTTTTTCCTTTTTTAATTTTCTTTTCTCCTTTTTCCCTATCTGAGGAAGGTTTTGTGGTTTTCCAGAGAAATAAAGAACTTCTTATAGAGGTCGGCAGACGTGACTTTGAACTTGGATCAGCTCCTGCGTTTCCCGTGGTGCGGGTTGAAATAGACTTGGAAGAATGGCACACAACACTCAGGCTGTCCCACTCTGAGCTAAGAGACACACAATTTCAAAAAAAAAAAAAAAAAAGTTCTTAAACGTTTCCCTCGCCTTCACCGTTTATTTGACGCTTAAAGAGCACCGGAGAGTCCAGGGAGCCAGAGAAGTGTGTTGTGTGTTGGAGCAGGAGAGCTTGCTGGATTTTGATTTGGTGAAAATGTAAGTAAACTTCCTTTCACTTGAACTTGAATGAACAGCTGTGGTATATGGCCTGTATACCCCAATTTGAGCGCAGATTCAGTGCATGCTTGTAATGGAGAGTTGCCAGTGAGCAAATGACTTCCCTCTGTCCATATTTGTTTGTGGCTTTGTGGGAATCAAAAAGGAAATCCCGCGAAGAAACTGTTAGTCAGTGTAAAAACAGGGATTGTATGGATGTAGCCTATTGTTTTCTTAAGGGCATCGTTTTAGGTGCTAAAACAAAACACCACGCAGACGCATGCTCACAGAGAGCACCTCAACGCCCCGTGTCGATATTATAAAGACGTGACTTTTATTGCTAAAACTTTATTATTGTGAGTTCAGGAAAGCCTCGACCTTATAGGTCACTAATGGTTTACTTGGATCTCAGCGCAGTTCACCGCCAGAACATGTCATTTAATTGGTGTGGTGAATGTGAGAACCACCGAGGAAGCAGAACCAGCAACATATGGAACCATTAAAAGAACCAGCAACCACTGGTGGCTGCCAGTGTGAGCAGCGGAGCACCGCTAAAGGCCCAGTTGTGGTTCTACAGCCAGCGAAAAACCACTGGACTCCATATGGAGCCACACATGCTTTTTCAGCTGTGAAGAATTACGTGTCTTGAGAGTTTCGTCAGATTTGAATGAGTCTAAAAAACTGCATCTTAATTCAGTAACACATTATAATATCAGCGTTTGATACTCCAGATGGAGCCACTTATTGATTTCTGTTAATACGCAGAACGTCTCTCGGCAGAAGTGAGATTTCATTTAAAAATAAAAATAAAACCGTTTTGCTTTGCATTAAAACAAACCCCGTTTACAGTCTGCAGCTTTGTTTCAATGGGCATTTGATCAGAACGGTATTTAATAAGACTTTGCACGTTAATAAAACAATTGAATATGACTGGAAATAATTATCTCGGTAACTCTTCTGCAGTTACACTAGTGCCATGCGCACTGAGCAGATTACGCTGTTAGAGATTTGTCATTTTAGATAGTCAGTTGTTTAATTGTTGTTTCTGTTCAAACTGTGTCGACGTGAAACATGTTATATTTAATGACCTAACCCTACACACGCACTTGGTCTAAACGTTTCTCTCTCCAATCTTATTATTTTTCACCACACGTCACGTTTCCATCTTTCATACATGGCCCTGCTGCAACTTGCCACGTACGAAACATAAACAAGAAAACATGTACGCTGCTCTCTCGTCCTGATCCCTTCGCCTCTATACCCCCCAAATGTTCTCCTAAAAGTAGGCGGTAATTATTAGTGGAAAATGGCGTTGCACAAGTCGCCGAGGCGCTACCTACTATTGGAGGGGCACCTGGGATTGATGAGGCGCAGTGGCCAATGAGACTGCGAGGAATGAAAGCACGGGCTCCAGTTAAAGGGGGCGGAAGAGGAGGTAGAGCCAGTCCACGGAGAAACAGGGACCCTCCACGATAAGCACAGGCAAGCTAGAGAAATAAATACATACCCAATCGGAGCAGCGATTTCTGTGAGATGCTCCAACTACTCTCGCTCTGTGTGTGCAGAGGGCACATAGTAAGATAATTATTTAATTCTTCGAGCACGTTTGAACGCAGCCAACTGTCGCAGTGAAGGAGAGGACACAAGGAAAGTCTTCACTTTTACATTTGGATTTTTCCCTCTCAAGTTAAGTAGAAATACATTTTGATAAGTCGAGCTTGTTTTTTTTCCCTCTCGAGCGGAGCAGCGTTTTAAATCACGCCTGATATGGTGTTTCCGAGGCTGGAAGTTGAATCGTTGCGTACCAGCGTCAACATTTGATTTTTCTTTAACTTCGCTGCAGCTCTGAGTCCTCTGATTTAAACTGACAATTGTGTTTTCTTAAAAGAAAACAAAATGTTACTGGATGCTGGTCACCAGTTCCCCGGACTGGGAGTGGGCTCGTTTGCCAGGCATCACTCAGCGAGCGAGATGCAGGAGAGAGACTTGAGTTTGGCACAAAATAGCTTTGTAGACTCCGCACACATGGGTGCGTTTAAGCTGAACCACGATCTTTCACCGGGACAGAGCTCTGCCTTCACCACCCAGGCGCCGGGCTACCCCGCTGCGGCTTTGGGGGCTCACGCAGCCCATGTCACGTCGTATGCAAGCTCCCCTTTCAACTCCACCAGGGACTTTCTCTTTCGTAGTCGTGGCTTCGGAGAATCCTCTCCGGCGAGCAGCCAACATGCTATTTTTGGCCCCACGGCGGGATCCCTTCATCACTCCCACACAGACACGCAAGGCCACATTCTGTTCCCCGGGATCCACGACCAACATGGGTCCCACGGATCCCCGAATGTCCTGAACGGACAAATGAGACTCGGACTACCCGGAGAAGTTTTCGGACGCTCCGACCAGTACCACCAGGTTTCCAGCCCGAGGACCGACCCGTACTCGGCAGCGCAGCTCCACAACCAGTACGGCTCAATGAATATGAACATGGGTATGAACATGGCAGCCCATCATCACCCCGGTGCCTTTTTCCGCTACATGAGGCAGCAGTGCATCAAGCAGGAGCTCATCTGTAAGTGGATCGACCCCGAGCAGCTCAGCAACCCAAAAAAGTGCTGCAACAAAACTTTTAGCACCATGCACGAGTTGGTCACGCACGTCTCGGTGGAGCATGTTGGCGGACCGGAGCAAACTAACCACATCTGTTTCTGGGAGGATTGCTCACGGGAGAGCAAACCGTTCAAGGCGAAATACAAACTGGTGAACCACATTCGGGTGCACACCGGGGAAAAGCCTTTTCCATGCCCGTTCCCCGGCTGTGGAAAGGTCTTCGCACGGTCAGAAAACTTGAAGATACACAAGAGAACGCATACAGGTAATTATAACCACGCCATAAAGGCTTTTAAAATATTATTTATGTAGCAAGCTTTTCGTTTATTGTTACTGTATTTCGCTGTGGTTCATGCGTTGCAAAGTCAAACACAAATCTAATTATCAGAGTCTATTTTAGGGAAAAGACGTTAATAAGAAAGTATAAACAGTCAGAGTAGATTTAGGAGCACACTCAGAGGAGAGTTTAGAATAGTGAATTAATTCATTTGCTACTGCTGCTACTTCTGGTCTGAGCTAAAAACATTTTCCAAACATACAAAAAACGTTTTAACTGCGGTTACTTTTTAAAAATAGGTCAAAGTGGCTGGAGCGCGTTGTTGCCGGGCTGGTAGTAAATCCTAATCATTTAGTTTATTGCAGCTTGTTCATAATGTGGATATCTGCATCTAATTTTTTTTTTATTTGAGGCCTTCGATAAAATGCGTGTCTTTCATTCAGAATCAATTAGGTGTTTGTTTAGGAGTCGTGTTGTGATGTAGATTTAACACAAGTAGAACTGTTTATGCGTGAGGGACGCCTTTTGTTTTCTCATGCATCTCGTTGATAGGAGCTAAGGTGCTAGACAGGGCCATTACCAGCCTTTCACGTTTGGACTTATTTTCTAGGGAAATACATTATGCTGCCGTGCCATGAAATTGGTCAGGTGCTAATTAGATTTTTATTGTCTCCCACCAAATGGTACACCTTCTGTAGGCCTGGTGAGGACGGCCTTTCCCCCTCTCCCACTCTCCAAATGACTATGCGCATTATTTAGGCTAAATGAGATATAGGAGCTCTTATCGCAAGTAAGATCATGTGCGTAGGTTTAGATTCGCTACTGCTGTGATTTACGGGAACAAAGTCGTAGTACTCTACACTCAACTTTTGCATTTGAATTTTACGCATTTAATGATGTGCACGACTCTGTTGTTACACACTGAGCCCGAGGCATTTCCCAGTAAAAATATCTGACTGTTTCTTCTTTTTTTCGTTTTTCCACAGGAGAGAAGCCGTTCCAGTGTGAGTTTGAAGGCTGCGACAGGAGGTTTGCAAACAGCAGCGACCGAAAGAAACACATGCATGTTCACACGTCGGACAAACCTTATCTCTGCAAAATGTGTGACAAGTCCTACACACATCCCAGCTCCCTAAGAAAACACATGAAGGTAAATATCTCATCTGAGGAAGTGCTGAATGAATACTCACTGAGGCCTAATGATTAATACATGTGTTGTGGATTTTAAATATTTGTTCCATCTTTAATTTCACCACTTTTTGTTGAACATAAATCAGATTTTAAATTCATATTTGTATTTTTTTTCCCCTCCAGGTCCATGAATCATCTCCACCAGCATCAGACTCATCACCAGCAGCCAGCTCTGGTTATGAATCCTCCACACCTCCAGGCCTGGTGTCTCCCACCACCGAGACCCAAAGCAACACCACCCTGTCCCCAGCCTCAGCTGTCCACAACACGACCAGCCACAGTGGCCTATCCTCCAATTTCAGTGAATGGTATGTTTAGGACTAAGCTGAAATGAAGCAACACACACTCATTTCACAGCACTGGATCATTCAGAAGGAGATTTGGACAAGTGCACACAAGAGGCACACAAACATTTGTTTATTTTTTATTTTAATATTTTTGATTCACCAGGGAAGATGATGATTACCAACAGAGGAAAATATGTATAATAGTCTAGGTGTATTTCATATTGTAAATAATTACTAAAAGCCCACTTTCCCATTGGTTGTGATAGTTTGTCAGTCTTTGGTGTATAGATGTTCCTTCAATGGTAGCTATTTCTCTAACTGGACTTTTAGTGCACATATTACAATAAAATTGTACTATAATGTTGAATATTGTGATCCTAAGGCAAATTGATTGTACTATACTAAACATCTATAAACTGGAAAGAGTGCCAAAGTTAACATTTAACTCGAACACACCACAATATTCTGCTTGTGAATGTATATTTTAGTTTGCTGGGCTTAACTTGTGATGTTTTGTGCTTTGCAAGTTTGAATTGTGAAATACTATCTGGAAGATTGTGAGGAAAATAAACGTTGTGCCGTTCAATTTTCTGTAACTACACCCTTCCTTTTGTAAATATCAACTGCCATATTTATCCATTTGTAATTAAATTATGGTATTTACTTGCTACAGATGAAACAGTATTTATAAAGAATGTTTCTTTACTATAAATATGTACAATTACGAGCTAAACATGGGCAGTTGTTTCGTTATGTGCTTTTGTTCAAAGTTTTAAGAGGTGTTTCCTTCCTTATTGTGATAAGAATTTTACTGCATACAAATATAATAAAAGGTGTTGCAAGTGCTAAATATTTCCATTGGTTTTTTTCATGCTTTATTTTGCTGGTTGTCGGTGCGGTTTAGTGGGTTTCATCCTGTTTGGGTGACATTTAGTCTGTTTTGGAATTAATCAGACATTCTGAGGAAATCCCAGACTTTGTAAGTCGACTGTTGAAAAATTCTTCTTGCTCTTATTTATTGCACTTAGAACATCATGGTGCTTTCTTACAGGCCCAAACAGTGTGGCTGTTGTGGTGCTTTAAGTAAACAAGAGGTTTGGGAATAAATGTGAACTGCAGGCATAAGTTAATAGAAGATAAACTATAAGAAGGGAAAATATTGTAGCTAATTATCACCTGCTTTAGAGGTTTATTGTTTCTTAATTATTATTTAAATTAAGTCCCAAGCCAACTAAGCACTTTTACATTTTGCACACTCAGCTCTGTGCGCATGCCAGTCTGTTCTTATGAGGAAAGCAGCAAAGCCTTCTTCTTCCATATATCATATCTTGCCACTTTGTATTTTCCCAGGTCAATTACTGGGTTGGTTTGAAAACACAGCGCTTGGGCCTAAATGTGACCCCTCCCCCCAGAGCTGGTGCAGGAGCAGCCGTGAACTTGAACTTGACCCGACTCAATGCTAAAGTCTGAGAGATTCTTCTTCTCAAGTTGTAACCTGCTATGTGAGATGACCACACGTCCCCAAATTCCTGCTTTTAATTTAGTCATTTTTAAAAAATCGCTTCAGATCTATTTTAATTCGACGTCTTGTAGTGTTTTGGGTGCAGACTAGTCCTGAAAGTGAACTTGGATGGCTCATAAAGATCTGAGGCTCTTGGAAGAAACATCACATGGCGAAAGGCCTAAACTGAGACTACAGATGTATTAAATGAGGCAGCGAAAAATAACCTCAGTGTTTGTCAGCTGGTTGTTTTGTGAGGCTGGTGTGTGTTGTTTATTCCTCTGTGCAAGTAAGATGTTGTCATTACTGTTACGCGTTATGACTCATGCTCTGGATGTTCAGACACACAGCCTTTACCTTCACAGGCTCCCCGTGTGTCTTACTGCTGTATTCTGTTATACAAGCTCCTCACACGATGATGCAGTAAATGAAAAGTTTGTAGGATCTCTAGGGAAGCCATGTTGACTACAACCAGGATTCAATATTGACAAAATCAATTTAGCAAAAGTTTTTGTGTTGAAATGCTTCACAAGTTTGAGTTTTGCTGGTCAGCCATGTTGCACCTCGCGTAAAAATTATCAGCTGGTTTAAAGACTGGACTTTTATTTTTGGCAAAAACAAAAAGAAATATGTTGGTAAGCAGGTTTATAAGTCGGTAAAAATATCGGTGTATATGCAGCTTATTGAGCGCTTGAAAGCAGCTACTAATGCCTCCTTCAGAGGAAGGCTCGGTGACCTCTCTGGCGCAGGAAGGTGTGACCTGTGGGAAATGGGAAAGGTCAGCTCCACACAGTGTGTCGATGCCGGTTCCTGTTCGGCTCCTGCTGCGCTGATATTGATCCGCGGAGAAGGAAGCGTTTTTTTTCCTTCTTACAGCTCTTTGTAGTGTATTGTTGCCTGTACAGTAAAGATACTATACTGTAAAAAACACACACGTCCACTTTACTGGAACTGTAGCTCACAGGTGATGTTTTCAGGAGTTACGGTCTGCAGTCAAAGTTCAGGATGAACTCATGCGGTCAACTTGCCTGCGCAGTGAGGATCACCTGTGTGGATGCAGTTTCTTGTATCTGTGAAAAAGACTGTTTGGAGCTACGTTTAATTTATCTCATAAAACCACATTTTACACGTTAAATATTTAACCACACACACACACACACACACCCCAAAAAACAAACAAACAAACAAACTCTTTTCTTGCACAGTCAACATCAGAATAATCAG
The DNA here is from genome assembly GCA_900302695.1 of Helostoma temminkii. Lineage (NCBI taxonomy): Eukaryota > Metazoa > Chordata > Actinopteri > Anabantiformes > Helostomatidae > Helostoma > Helostoma temminkii. The sequence continues at coordinate 47,843 of OMLM01009279.1, read as the reverse complement.
ACGTGTGTCTCTCTTTTTCCCAAACATCCCATTAGCCGATTTATTCAGGATGAGAAAATCAGCCAGTTTCAGTTCTCTGCATTCATGATGTGAACTACAGCAAGAAAACAACTGCTCTGTTTGACAATGACAAATCTGCTTGCGTCGCTTGTGCACAACTTTATTTATCATAACCTCAGTGCACGTAAACGTTACACACCCGCTGCTGCTGCTGTGTGTGTGTGTGTGTGTGTGTGTGACAGACACAGAAGAGGGGGAGTGTGGGCTGCCATGGGCCGTACTTGGGGACACATTTATGATCAACACCAGTTGACAGGGGAAGCCTGTCGACATTTGGGATAACATTGTTTAAATAAAGCTCCATCGCAGTTCGCTCAGAGAGCTAATATAGTTTCTGTGTTAATTGGGGTTAGGTTGGAGCTTGAGTAAGATGGTGAAGCGTGGAGCGGGTGTGACTGGAGGCCTCCAGGGAACGAAATCAAGTCACTGCGTTCAAGTGATGCCCTGCAGCGCGCGTGTGCGCGTTTGCTTGTCATAGACTGTTCTTGTTTGTGCGCAGCCGCGACGGCGCATCCTCCCTGTCAGTCATCGCAGGTGAATTTATCTGCTGCGGTTTCTTTCTCTCTGCTCGCACACGCAAAACTGAACCTATACTGATTGTGATTGTTGATTTAGTTTGTGATTGATTTTAATAAATCGTTTTATTTTATTTATTTCTTTATTGAGAATAAACTAAAGCAACAGCAGAGTGAAGACTGTAGATCAGTTATAATTCATCACTCGGTTTTTCCACGTGTATTTGTTGAAGGTGTTTTGTATGTTTGGGGTTTTTAATGAAACCTGTTGATAAACATATACATACTTTACTTCTTTCTGACCGTCAGCCCAAATATAAGTGACTTCACTTACTTTCAGCGTCATTGCCTACGAAGGCCGCAACATGCCGTGGTAGGGCACATAGGCGGTTCAGTGGGCTTTTAATTGGCAGAAGACTGTAACCATCCCAATACGTTGCTGTAAAATAAAATCTGATGTGATAATGTTCAGATTATATTGTAACGCTAGAAATGTCACTTGGTTTTTCACTTCTATTTTTAAAACAAACGTACAAAGGGAAATAAATATATACCAAGGAAAACAAAACATTTGTTAAAATAATAATAGAATTAACAGCCCAGTGGAAAATCCACTTCTACACACTTTTAACTTGTTATTCTGGTTGTTCTCGTTGAAACTGATTAAATTGAATTTGAAGTGCGCTTCATGTTGGTGGACGACGTTAAATGGTCTGCTGGCCTTTGTTATGAGCAGCTGAGTCATCATAAAATCAGCCTTTACCTATGTTTCATGTAAGGATTTAAAAAACGCGTCAAGGCTGCGACTCTCGGATCATTTTAAATTTCGTTTCTCAATGTGATACTTCCCAAATGGGCCTCCTCAGCAGGAATAACAGAGACACTGTTAAGAGTTTTGTCGGCAACCATGTTTTGAAAGAAAACTTTAAAACAAACGCCATATCCTCTGATTGAATTGGAGCTGCTCTAATGAAATGAATGTGTCCGTTCGCCGGCCTGTTATTTATAGTCACACCAGTGTCACTTCAAAAAACGGACCGACTTGCCCACAAAACAACAATATTAATACACATAGTACGTGTCACACTATATTTCGTTAAATATGTCAACTGTGAACAAAAGTTAACATAAAAAAACTAAACAAATACATAAAGTGTTTTAGCTTTTTAGTTTATTCATATTGTGTCTACACATTTTTTTTTTTGATATGAAGTTAATTTAGGTGTGACAGAAATGTTTGAAGCCTATGTATTGACTGTCACCTTATGCATGCATTAAATTGTGTTTATGATATGAGGAGTATTATGATTCATCACAGAACTCCCTCACTTTTTCCCTTAAAAGAGGGGTCAGTGCAGCAGGTCAGTGTAGTGTTACTTGTTGTAAGTGCAAAAAAGATAATAATCAATATAAAAGCTATATTCTTTCAATTGTTCTCTTTTAGACATGATAATATCTTAAATGTGTTTTCTTTCTTTCTTTCTTTCTCTGTTATCTCTCTCACTGTCTGTCTGTCTGTGACATGCTTATGTTGTGTTTGTACTGAAGTCGATGTACAGTCTGCCTTCCTGTGCAACGCAGCCCCCGTGGCCTTTCATCTGAGTTCAGCGGCCGCCTTTCTCACACAGATGAATGTGTTTCTGTGAAAGAGCCGGAATGGCTGTCACTTCTCCTGGCACGGCAGAGAAACAAACAAAACCCCCTACTCCTTTAAGGAAGCTGGCGCAGGCACCTCCCATTGGACACAAACACTACAGAGTCAGAAGCACAAATAGCCTCAAAAGCTAAACACTCTCCCTTTCATGCAGAAAGCTTGGCATGACTGGTCCTCTCATGCTCACAGAGAAACACAAAGTGGAGAGGTGCAGAGTAAATGACATACTCAAGCTTGACTGTGCTTATTGTTGTGGTCTCCCCCCAAAAAGTGTTAGAATTCAACTAATCCATCACAAACTCAGCATCCTCCCCTGCTGTTGCTTTTGCAGTGAGATTCTCAATATGGCTCCAACACAACATCTTGCCAATTCTGTTTATTTGCCACAATGGGTAAATGTGCTGTTAATGCGATGTGTTTTCAGGTAACTCTTTTCTGCTGCAGCCAAGGCTCTTCAAGACAGGAGCAGGTGTACCATCAAAGGCCAATTATGTCCAAACACAACACAAAACCAACCAGGCACACAGTGGCTAATATTGGCCCTTTTTTTCATGCACTGTATTCACATCATACATGCATCTTTGGTTACTGCATACTGTATGTGGAATATGTGTGAAAGTGTGGATGCAGAATGTTTTGGAAAAATGTATATACGCTGTAGATAAAAAACAAACAAACATACACCAACACATCTGATCATAGACTTCCTCTCCCATTTGAAACCACACTTAGCCAAGGAAATTTTCAATTTCCCAACACCTGTAAACATGCTGTTTTACCTCAGCTTCTTTGATCTTCAAACAGACCAGAACTGTGCCCTGGGGGACCCTGTGTGGAAAGGTGACTGGGTGGTGTGTGTTTTCTGTTTTATGGGAATGTTGGCAAGTAATGGAACATACCTTGTGGCCATTTTACATTTAATAATTTAAGCTCATTTTGGAAAAGTCCTTCGCACGTTCTTTATCATCATGACAGTCTCAGATAAACCTGAAGCAGGACTGAGGTCAGGCAGAGCTCAGACTCAAGTTCAAGAACACATCATGACATACCATCATAGTTGTAACAATACATAATCAGACATAGCTAAAAACTAATTTACCAAGACCTGCTTTTGATTTTTTTTTATCACCATGCATACTTTTTAAAATTAAAGTTGAAAACATATGTTTTTCTCAGCAAATTGGCTCACATGGAAACACAATCATGAACCTCCAACAGCCTAACTTGACCATCTATGTTACACAGTACATTTATTTAAGAAGACAAGACAGATCACCCAACACGAGCAAATTTATGTTTCACAAAGTGAACATGAATTGATTTGTTTTCCCTGACAGTGACTGTCACTGCTAAGTCATTGCAAATCAGCTCTGTTGACTGATCTTTCTGTCTGAACATTCACTGTGACTTATTTAAAAAGTGACTTTTGTTTTTTGTCAGCCAGTGAAGGTAGGTGTGAGCGCGATGTTTATGTCCCCCTCTGCTGTCACTCACATTCAACTGAAGATCAGAAAACAAAAGTCACTACTCATATTCAGACACATTTATATGACATGACACAGGAATGAGTTGATTATGCCCCCTACTACTCCCTTGCAGAAACACACACACACACACACACACACTAGCTTGCCATCTGTCGCCTGCTATGTTTTCTCTTCTTTTCAGTTTTTTTTATTGATTTTTGTTACTCAGATTTCAGAAGACAGACTTTGACATGTGCATAATGTAAAAAAGACAGTGAAAAGAGTTTTCGGTAGATTTCCCTTCACTTTGAGATGATTTAATTTATGATGTGTTGTGACATGACTGTGTTGAATGTTTAAAGTCTTAAAACACATCGGTGGCAAAAGGCCGTCTGACTTCCACAGGTTTATCTAATGAGACAGAAATGAAAGAGGACAGGGATCAAACCCGTTGCAGTCCCCATGATGCAGTCTCTTATTCAGCAAGTCATTATCACTCTGATCTTAACAGCATTTTCACTGTCTGCTTTCCTCCAGAGGGTTCCATTCACCAGAGGAGACAAACAAATAACACAGTGGTGTAGGTTTTGTCACATGCAAATCAGCAGCGCTCAACTTTTTTTCAGCACTTCCATCAAAACCAGCATTTGGGTACTAGATTGATATCAGCCATTGGTTGTATTTTTTGACATGTACCTAAATATTCAGTTTTACTGGAAATCTGAAGAAGTCAGGTCTTCTTTCTTCAAGGTTTATCAGTGGTAGCCTCTCTCTGCAGGGTGCTGCTCAGATTGCACCCCACAGACATTGTCTGTTCTCTCAGAAGAGGCTCTGGTTGCTTTCCTCCTGTTCTTGAGTTTAGTGGGCTGGATAGAGATAATTTGATTGACTTCCACCTCAATTTTTTTTCTCTGTCTTATACCTCAAGTCCCTTGACAGTAAAAGACCTTTCTGGTCAGTGAGTGTATTGACAGGCAGTCAGTTAGCACTTGACATGTCAATGTCCAGTCCAATCTAGTGCTGTTAGATTTTTGTTTTTGTTTTATATTTTTCATTGACAGGGTTGATTTATTTGCCAGCAATCTAACAGGTTATGGCAGTGTTATCTGCTGTGTGATTCTCCTCAAGATAGTGCATTTCTATAAGTATACTGGTGGAGAAGTGAATCAAAGGTTGTAGTTTATTTCGCTTCTTTATATTTATTGCATTTATTTATACAGCACATAACCCAATTAACACTAAAGTGCAGAAGGTTACCTTACAAATGAGCTTCCCCCCGAGCTGAATTTCTCTCATGCAAGTGAGTGAGTATTGTTATGTAAAGGTGTTAATTTTCCTGCTCCCACCTCCAACTTAGTAGCAGCCATTTGGCCCTGAAATGTTAAACTAGTCAAAGTCAACAGATTTCCTCTGGGCCCCCTGGAAAAAACAATGTTATGTCATCAAGATTTATCTGATTCTTACATGTTAAATGAGTTTCATTTGTTGTTAAAGACATCAAGTGGTAGTACAAGTTGTGACTCTCTTCAGTTGAGTTTTACTATCTAATAATTGTTCAGAAAATATCCAAATAGTCGTGTGTGTTGTGTCTGCTTGTGACGGCGTGTGTTTGCAAAAAGCCATTAGAAATGTAAAAAGTGTCAGAGACCCACACATTTCTCATTTTAGCTTCTCAGTGTCAGATTCGTGGATGTATTTTTGAAATATCCACATTTGTTTTGCAGAACATGAATATAAACATGACTCCAAAAAACATGTCACGTGCGGCTCTTTTGCAGCACTGTGCCACAGACTGACATTAACATGTTTGTCTGCTCACCTGCAAAGGAGGCACTGATGGTTGTGTGACGCCCTACTTTAGGAGTGTTGGCTAAGTTTACTTCCCACCTAGAGTCTCTCAAACCGGGGGGGAATTCAAGCTTTGGCTGCCCTTTTGGAGCTTCTCCCTTGCTGGTCCAGGAGTTGCACACAGGAGCTCGTGTCCCAGCAGTAGTTGACAAATAAATCAGACACATTGTTGACAGCAGCTCACAGTGAAGCAGGAGGATGGGGAATCACATGAAAAGTGTGGTATTCATGAGAGGTATTTTCATGGCTGGTGGAAAAAAATGGAGGAGGGGCAATTTGTTTTTAAAGAGAACAGTTTGCAATTTAAAAAGCACTAAGACTAAATCAGAAACTCCCTTAAGTATAAAACATTTGCAATATGTCATCACTGGGTGTTGATAAAAGACAATCATATGCTGCATCAGGGAGTGTAGTAGATGACACATTGAGAAGCATCATTGTTTATTTTCTGATACACAAAGAGAGAACAACAACCCTTCTCCGTCACTAGTGCTTCAACGTGTCTCCCGTGTTACCTTAGATATGACATGTTACATGGAAAGGCAGAGTGGACAGGGTGGTGTGATGCTAAGGGTGAAATTACTAAAGCTTTAAGACTCGCACCTTTGGGAACTAGGTCCTAATCAGGTGGTTGAGGTGGCAGAGCCCAGGGCAAGAGTAGAATTATGACGATTATGGCATGTTAGCACTTGTCTGAGGGTGGAGTGGACAGACAGATGAGTTCATCAGTGGCAGGATTAGCTAGCTCCCATGCCGATCAGTAACTACTCTACCACCCGCCCCTCGCTACGTCCTCACGCACAGTGGCCTATCGTTAGCAGCGAACAGTCTGTGCATATGGGTTTGACTGACTGACTGTAAAACTGCACGCACACTATAGGTTTTCCAGTGAATAGATGATCATGTTATACTGTCAGTCAAGGTCAAAAGCCACAAGCGTGGAGTAGATTAAAATGCTTTTTGCACAATTTGATTTTGACTTTGCAACACGACTTTGTTATTAAAAACCCTAATGCTTACAGGTAACCTTTGGGAAGGAGAGTTTTTAACACTGAGCATTTCACTTGTCTTTCAACATGTGTGTGAAAACATTTCATGCTTTATGACCGTGTGTGACCCTGTGTTGTCAGAGAAAAATGCACTGTAAGCTGGTAGGCATGTCAAGCCACAGTATGGGGTCCTTACTTGTGCTATAATCCCAGCCATGGCCTTTTAACCCTCTACGACTCAATGTTCTCTCCACTGTTCTCTCCTTTCTCCGCACCTGACAGTGGAACATGGAAAAACAAATGGAGACCTTGAAAACCATAAGGCACTGCTTGTTTGCCCTCAAAGTTGTTTTTTTTACTCAGATAGCTTCACAGTCTGCATTTGTTTGTAGATGTACTTGTGTTTTGTTTAGAAATATAATATCTTTTGTGGAGTTGGACCTTCTAAACTCTCTTGCAGCTTGGGGATGATATTGATTTGCTGTTTGCAGAGTCTGTCTCATCTCCAACACAAGAGCTGGAGTTTTTTTTTTTTCAGGTGAATGTTTTCCCACCTGTCAGAAAGTCTGTTCAAGATGAGATCCTGTGTCACATTAAAGTGAATCTTTATATATTGACTTGTCTTTTACCGTCTTACCTGAAAAAGGCCATGTTTACCTTTTGAAGTTTTACTACTCTGAATGGCACCCCAGAGCTTATTTGCAATATTTCACAAAAAACTCAAAGAAATCTTTGTTTAAATGTTGAATTGTTTATTGTATTAGCAATTCTACTTTATTTTATTATCCATATGCCCAAGTACATATATTCAAGTTTGTACTACCTGTTGTTTTACTGTACATTAGACACTGATATAATAATCAATTTCAGGACTAAGGGTTCTGACCACACTCTATTGCCCTCCTACATAACATCTACAAATACACTGTGAACTTGATTTCACTTTCTCTTACCTCCTACCATCCCCCCTACTTTTACTAATAAAGCCACATTCCCTGCTGATGGAAAATTGTCGGTTTACCTCAAGCTGCAGGGGGTTTGGCAATCAGTCCTTAGAAAAGCAGTGCCAGGTTAACCTGCTGTGATAGTGGACTCTAGGGACAGTGCTCCACCTCTGCTTGACATGCAGGGGCTCTGTTCACCAATAAGAGGCATGCCTAACGCACAATAGAGGTGTTCCCAGCCTCTTCAGTTTCACATTATAAACAACAACCTCCTGGTTAGTGCATGCTTAAAATGGTTTCATTATTTTTCATATATTGTCTGACTGATTTTCTGGTTCAGATTGTAACAACGGCGATGTATTTGCTTTTTGTATGGAGGCTTTTTCTTCTACTTCCTAATTTCATGTAAATAGTAGACTGTTTTGCCTCACTACCTTCTAGCTAAGCTAACAATAGTGCCATACATTACGAACACAAAAGAAAGCTTTTCAGAGTCAATCTCGCCCATCTCCTACAGGAACTGTTAATGGGACACTTACAGTATGGGGGTTCACAAGTCGAGGATGGAGATGTGCAATAGCAGTTGCATTTCTACACCTCTCCACTGAGCGCCAGGCTGAATATAAGGAACTGCATGTCTTGAACAATAGACAGTAATCCAGAAGTACTTCAAGTTGTTCTTAGCATGAGCACTCCAAAGCATTTCTAATGCAGATGCTGTCTGAATCACAAGCTATGCAAAACTGTAAGAGCACTGGAATTGGACAATTTGCCTGTTGTTAGATTTAGATTCATGTCTATGCCCAAGATTATTTACATCACAATACACATGCATCATTGGGCCCACAATGCAAATGTATTTTCTTGAAGAGCATGGAGATGGGGGTTGTTTGAAAACACATTATGTTGCTCTGCTATTGTTTCCAGCTACAGATGGAGCACTGGTTTACCCTCACAGAAGGGGTCATTATCAATCACACTTCAGAACATACTGTAGCTTTGGGTCATTTTATCATTCTGTAGCTTCTGTAAGGTGGTACTTAGCATGGCGTCAGGAATCTAGGTGCCATCTGCAAGCTAGTCACATTTTTCATGCAAACACCTTCATATTGACTTGACTACATTTGATTTAATGAAGTGAATTAATAAGACCAAACTGAATTTAGGAGTTCTAAGGATAGTAAGAAAATCAAGCATGCAACCAGTATGCCCCATCCTCCTTTGCTGCTTGTTTCTGTGACTGGATGGCATTTTACTCTTTTATGTTTATGCATGCAAAACTGTATAAAAACGCTTAGTTTTAAAAACTACGTTTTTAAACTTAGTTTTTTATTAACAATCAGTAATATATGCTACCTTAAAGCAAACTTTTATATAGCAATGATGGTTTAGCTCAACCATCATATTGACACTGAAATATCTCTATAACTGCTGGCTGGTGGTCACACGTAAAATTTGTAACGTGAAAAGCTAAGCTGCTATTCTCTTTATTTTCAGCTGCATTTTGCCATTATTGCTAATTAGCAAATGTTAGCATGCTAACATGCTAAGACTGTAGATTAATGCACAAATGCTGTTGTGTCTAATTAAAGCTATAACTAAGTAACACACCACAGAAGCTTTAATTATAATAACCATCAAAACTGCACTAGTATTTTTCCAATTACACTTTTTGATCATCAGACTTCCCCATATATATTTGTAGCATCGTATCAGTTAAGAGTTTGACAGAAGCTGCTGAATGCATCAACAAATGTAGTTGAATTATGGATAAATGTAATATTTTGTACAGACTGTGGTAACTAAGCATATGAACAACTTTTTCTTCCTTAATAAGGCTTCATGTGCTACAACTTAATGTTTAAAGTAGAGTTAAAGAAGAGGAAGAATTTAACATCTACTAGACAAGTAACTCATAAAACTCCAATACTGTAAGCTGCTGCTGCTGATTTGATTCGGTCTGTGATAGGATTCCCAGAATACACCTCCCCTGTGTGTTGTTGTCTGTCACTTAATTAGCCTTCAGTTTTAGCACCACATGCTCCACAGGTAGATTTGTTTGTGTGCATATGCAGCCAAGAGGCAATGCAGGTGTTTATTTAGTAAATTCTAATTGTGTTGTTTACATTTGTTTATGTATAGCTTACCATGTGTGAAAAGAAAAAAAAAGTCACATGTTGTCACATGCTTCATCCTGTTGAAACACAACACATAGTGAACAAGGACACAGGAAACATATTTTTTTGGGGGGACAGAAACAAATCTAATCAAGTTATTCCACGTCATACAAGAAGACTATCATTAATGAAACATACAGGAAGTCCTGAACGCATTCTGCTTTCCCTCTTCTGATAAATTCATGTTTACCTTCTTTGGCCACTGGCTTTTGCGTGCAAGGCTGACTTGACACTGTGTTGGGATATTCATTGCATCCCTTTTAGTCAATTCATTTAATTATACCGTTCTGCCCAGGGTGCCAGTGCACAGCAGAATCTGAATGTTGCTTCTTCAATCTGCATGTATAAATAATGTTAGCAGCCAAGAGAAGCTACGACGACCAGTAGACACTTTCCGATACATTAGATATACTTGCATGGATGTCTGTGTGACTCCATGGAAAAGCAGATAAGTTTCTTGGAGAACTAAATTGATCCATGTGTGGAGAAACATTGGCAAGAGGCCTGTGCACCACAAACTCTGTTAATTGGGAGGAAACAGCAGTTGAGATTAGTGCAGAGAGGAGATGAGTGTGTAACCATTAAAAGGCTCCCCTAGCTCTTTTTAGATCTAGTAAAACACATTGCTTTCACACTTACCAGTGACAATTTTTTTCCACGCATCTTTTGTGGCATATATGAGATGTCATAGTCCTCTTCCTTTCTAGACTGTGTTACACATGTGTGCTCCTGCTGTTCAGTTCATGTGTGCTTGCTTAGACAAAATTAAATTCTGCGCAAAAAAAAAATCACATATATAACAGGTCATGAGGCTGATTTTCAAACAAGTAACAGGAACCACAATGCTTGATACGAAGCAAGGTGGCTAAGTGGGTGAAAATGAGTGAGTTCACAAAACCTTTTGTATTTCACTGCTCTTTTTCTGCTCAGAAAGTTTAGATCTTAAGCTCCTCGGAAACTGTGTCCTTGCCAAGAAGCTTATCAGTTTAGTCATTCTCAGATGTGAAATACATAATATTGCCGGCTCGATCCATCTTTTAAAGTGATGGCTTTGTGACATTCCTGCATAAGTGACTTCCTAAGACAAGATGAGCTGTGCACTGTCATAATTTTTGGTACCTAGTGCGTGAGAAGAAGGGAGTAGACCGTGAGCAAGAGACAGCAGGAAGTCAAAATGTTATAAGAGAAACGAAGAAGAAGTAAAAAAGAAATTGTGTTTTATACGCTGCATAACTGATGTATTTTAAACCATTATTGATCACTACGAACACAAGGAATCTCACGCACGTCTTGAGGTTCCACAGTGAATCTATTCTTATCATCACATCCGTTTCTGCTGCATGTTTAAAAATACCTGATAGAGCACACGCACTCAGTGGCAAAGCGGTTATGTCAGTCTGAATGAATTATGACTTATTGCACACTGAAAATCATACAGAAATGGGGAACATATTCAGACATTAGAACTATAATATTACAATGCAATCTTATTTATATAGCTATGTCTGAACACGGTTTATCTGTTTATTGTCAGCGGTGTTGCAGTAGCAGCAACTACCACGGGATCATTGATATACTGTACCACCCTGAGTGAAAGATCTAGAGTATAATTGACATATTACTCAAGTACAAAAAACAAAAGGCCTTTATTTAATACAGCCTAACATATTATAAGATGGGGGTGGCATGGTAGTGTAGTGGTTAGCACTGTTTATTTATTTCATTATGCAGTTGTTTGAACAGTTAATTGTTAATCATTTCCACAACTTCAGAAGACTCACATAGAGGCCTCACACCATCAACATCACCACTGAACTTCACATCAGTTTGCGGTACATTTTTTATGCCTCTGGGCAACCCCATCTCTACCTGCTTTTACTCATGCACTGGAATCCAGAACTTTTCAGGCTTTACCCAGGTGAGCAGCATGTGACAACGTAAATGTCCGTGTCAGTCTGCATGGACATTAAACAGATTTTAACCTGCAAGCCCCCTGCACAAAGTCCGCATGATGTTCTTGTGAGCCCGAGTGTGAACACAGCAGGTAGTTGTCTGGAGTATTCACATCGAGCGAGTGGGCGTTCACTTACAGTCGATCTGCTCAGCACAACAACAGAAAATATAGGAAATATTTACCATGCTTTCTGTTGTTGTATCATGCTTCTCCCCTTCAGGAAACTGGGTTTATATACTACACAAAGCACATTGTTTCTCATTATGTGATTGGCTCTACTTTGATGTGTTGTAAACAAAACCCAATTGATCTCTGCGGTGTACTTTTTGTGTCACGTCGTGCCTCCTGCACGCTCTACCCAGGTACCCTTCCTCAGTGAAATCAAACAGACCATTTCCCAGAGTGAGAGTGCATTCTTACCCGGATTTTCTTTTGTGCATACTGTACGTGAATAAGAGGTTCTATGTCCCAAGGAGGCGTGACTGTCAAAAAGAAAATAAAAGTATTAATGATATGGCCATTTAATTTGGAAGTTTAGCAGTTATGGGCTACTTGTATTATTGCAGCAACAATGGGAAAATAAATATTCTACAGACGGGGCAGCTCAGTCAGTGAGGGTAAATGGGCTGTTCTTGTGCATGTCCTTCATCATCTCACGGCTAGATGGGCCTGGTTTCAAATCCACCAGTCAACCAGGTTCCTGTTCCCTTTCTACGTCTGTTTCCTTTGGAGCATCATCCCAAGTCCAAAGACATGCAGTTAAGTTAACTAGTGGCTCTAAATTGTAATAGGTATTAATGTGAGTGTGAATAGTTGTCTGTCTCTATATGTCAGTCCCAAGATAGTCTGGCAACCTGTCCAGGGTGTTCCCTGCTTTTTACCCATTGACTGCTGGGATTGGCAACATATAGAAATATTTTGTGTGGTGACATATGGACATGTATATAGTTAATATGTTATAATGTGGCTCTATATTGGCTCTATTGGTGCTATGGTAAAGCAAACAGATTCATCTGCAGTTTCAAATTGAACCAACTCAGCACTCTCTAGCACTTGCCCAGAGTTAGCACCAAGTTTGTGTTTGTTGAAAAGGCATATCAGTCTGTTTTTAGTTTGTGTTGTGTCATAACATTCTGGGCAGTATTATTCTGCATAAAACCATTTTTATGTTTCATTCTTAATTTGTTCTTAAGAAAAATCTATATTAAATTGTTAACATATTCTTAAACTGCTGACTCTTAACTGTGTTGATGAATCCCATTGTCCTTGTAAATTCAAGGTGCTATTTTTTTTTCTATTTAATGTAAGTAAACACAACACCAGGGCCCATAAAGGGGCACAAGAGCTGTGTGCACACACAGAACTCGCACAGAAATTGAAAATGGTCAAACTTGAAACAAAATAAAAATTTCTGATGTAGAAACATTGTGGAAAATAGATCTTTTTCATGACATGTTCACATAGTATTTAGAGCCAAAAACCCTTGGAGTAC
>OMLM01009279.1:18431-33874 GCA_900302695.1 Helostoma temminkii | reverse complement strand
CTATTCTAGAACGTCTTGCTCCTCTGAGATTACTCAAAAGCAAAAGTAAATAAGAGTAAGTGAAATACATGAAAAAACAAAACAAAATAATCTAAAAACACACACACAAACACAAATTCCATCATATCTGGTATTTGTAATTTTGACAAGCAAAATTCAACACACAGCATTTTAATTGGAATAGAAGTTATTTGACACATACATGACACATGATGGGCATTATGTTCAGCGGTTGGGAAAATGGCGGCACTGGTTGGTGAAATTGGCCCACTCCCAAAAGCTTCTCGTGGCTGCCACAACATGGAAGCTAAGGAGAAGTAGGAGGCGGCAAGAGGACGAGGCGAAGGAGGAGGTGGAGGAGTATAGAGGCGAACACAAGCTGTGAGTCTGAAAGAGGCCAAATTCAGCTCTTAGCTGGGCAGCGGCTTAGACATACCCCAAACTCGAAACCCTGGAAACAGTCGAGAAACATGGCTGTGGCAAAAAAAGAACAGTGGGGAAATAGAAGTAGCAATAGGCTGATAGAAGAAAGGGGAAGGGGATGTGTAGCCTTGGTTGTAGTGGAGGGTTTTTCCATGAAGATCACTAGATATCTGTTTTCAGGGTGACATCGAAACGAATTGGTTGAAAAGTGTGATGTGGATCAGAAGGCGAAAGAGTCACAATTGTGCATTCTTTTATAACACAAGAGAGAGACGAGCAAAGATAAGAGCGAGATATGATAAAGAACGGCAGATGGATGTGTTGGTGGAAGTTGTTCAATTTAGAATAAATGGTACAATCAAAAGGCAGTGACTCAAAAATTTTAGATGTACTGATCATAATCGAGGTCACCGTATTCATTTCTTAAAACTCTTGCTCCAGTCCTGACCACATAACCACACTTTAAGCCCACCACTGCCACCTACTCATACAAAAAGACTCGTGAGCACATTTGCTGTCTTCCTCTTCACTCCTCTGCATTCCTAAGGTATATATTATGAGTAAATTTTAAAGGCAGAATAAATTATTTAACAAAACATGGGGGGATGGTGCGGGAACAACAAAACCACTGCGGGTGGTAATTCAAAGCAAAAGGGAACTGGGACTAGCTTGTGTTAACTGAGATTATGCTCCATGGCTGTAATACAGTGCAAAAATTCCACTGTCTCTGGCTTTCATGTCGAGGATGAAAATGAGATGTGTTGAACCAAGACTTGCCGTGGTAACGTGGTGATAAACAAACAAAACACCACATGAATACCCAATTAGTGCTTTGAGTGAAAGCCTAATAGCATGTTTGAGTAAGTTTGAGAAACCAAAACCACTGGTTGGCCATTCTCTGTGGCCTCGTCACAGTGGCTCATGCACTGCAGAGATTCAACTCTGCAGTTACCATGATAAGTGCTTCACATGAAATTTTTTTTTAAGGACAGTTTTTATACAATCGTGCTGTTGCATAAAGACAATAACGTGTTTTATCTAAATTAAGATGTGAGATAAAAGAGTGTTGTCTCTCTCTGTTGGGATGATATATTGAATTGGTAGATTTGAGCTGTGCATATTATCTGTGAATATCTTTGTTTTGCTAAAATGTTCTCTAAGCTCTTTTTCCAGTCTGCAGTTCCTTGTTGATAACTCTGAAGCAAAAGTTATGTGTGTGGCTATGCTCATGTGTGAGTGTTTTTAATTCTGAAGCTGATTTTCAGCCAAAATTATAACAGGAGTCAGGCATCTTTGTTTTTCTTGAGTAATTTGAATGTTTGGAGTGCTCTACATACAGCTGTGAACCTCTTACAGCGTCAATGTCTTTGTCGTGCTTGCATAATCTTTTAATAGAAAAATGGACAAAAGAATAAATAAGAAGTCTTAAAAGAATTTATAAATTTGTATGAATCAAATGATTGGTAATTTCCTCCTTATTTTCTCTCTCACCTAATCAGTTTAGTCTATTAATCAATATCATATCCTTGTTTTTGTAGCAGTAGTAGCAGGGAAATTTGTATCAAATTGTCTGCCTCACTTCTGTGAAGATAATTAGTACCATCTGCCATATTAGAACACCTCTAGAGACAGGTTATCAAGGGTCACACACAAGCACACACAAAATGTTTAAGGGTATTTATGGAGTGATAATACAGCTTAATATAGCTTCTAATATATTTCGTGAAAATCTTGCAAATGCCATAGTTCACACATAACAGATGATGACATTAGTTGTCAACACTGTGGGGAGCATGCAACTTGTCTTTTTAAGTTGACCACTGGATATTTCCTTCAACTACTTGTTCTTGGTTGAGTTTAGTTTTATTTCTATGCAAAGGTTGTCAAGATTTGTCATATTGCAATAACAGTGATTCAATTTCTGGCACATCCAAAGGAAAATGAAGGGGTTTTCACTTTTGTACTTTACCTTTTGAAATTTTCACTTTATCCCCAATCTCTGCTTTTGCTCATATACTTGTACACATGCACACACTGACACACATGTTCACAGTGAGGGGCATATTCTTGGCTGTGTTTAAATGTCCTCCACTTAAAGGTGGCTGCAGTTCCTGGTTCTATGCATTAACCTTTGTAGTGGTATTTAATTAAAGGTCCACACCTGTACCACCTTCTCCACCCTGCATCCTTTGCCTCCTCCTCCTCCTCAGCTGAGCCAGGGTTAACTGAAAGCATGCTGTACAGCCTTGGCAATTAGCATGACCTTAAAAACACCATGAGAGCCTTGGCACTCACCCCCCCACACGTTCCCCTTTGCCTGGCTGGACCACTCTGCGTTGTTCTTTTTTTTTCTGACCCTGGTGTGCTGTGGCTATGCTCACACTCAGTGGGGTCCAACTGATTATTGCAGTCCCTCTGGTCCACGGGCCTTGGAGGGGACCACATCAGGACACAAGAAGAGGTCGAAAGTTCCCTGGGTTCCTTAAGGGAGCTACCTTGTGTCCCCAAATCACCATTACCCAAAGTGGAGTGCAGGAAGTGGCTGCTGTTGGAATCAAATAGTTTCTGTCAAAGATCGCTCCACTGTGTGTCGTGATAAGACATTTTGAATTCTTTTTAGAGAATGTCCCTAAAAGGTGCCTTTACTCGCTAGTCTCTTGTAACAGAATAATCTAAGGTCAATGATCTAAAACTTAACCATGTAGACTTTTGAAGCAGGATCCATTTAGGTGTATCACAACTCACAGCTCTCTATTGCTGATTTTAAACAAAATGCCATAAGTATTTTCTATCAACATACTGAGGAAAAAGTGATAATTAACTTACGTTCAGAAATTGTTGAACATTTTGTATGAGTAAAAGGATCTCTGACGCTGAATTTTATTTGTCTGCTGTCCGTTCTTATAAAGAGCATAACATGCATCATAATGCATCATAATGCACTCATAGCACTTGGTTAGCGAACGTAAATATCAAAACAAAACAGTGGTATATTAATTTAGCTTCCATGCGCCAACACAATTCTACCAAGTACTTGGGGAAAGTGTACTAATTCTTGTGGTCCACAACAGAGAAATGAGTCCCCTCATGTTATGTTAATGGCAGAAGTGAATCATATTATACCTTTTTCACTATTGCTTATAGTACAGTGGAGGCCCTGCAATAACAGTGATAACACTTATTGACCAGATAAATGTCTTGAATAGAGTCACAAGCCCACACGTGATTAGCCACTTATATGTGCACCCATGCACATATGAGTGTACGTATGTGTCCACACACACGGGCATACACATCAGTAGCCTCTGTGGACCCCCTGTAAGGTCAGGAGCACCAGTGCCCCTGTGGTTTTCTTGCCCCATGGTATCATGCTGGGCAGATATTTCTGTCTGCTTGGATGACTCCTTGACATGGTGTTTATTTGGATTGGCAACTTGTTTTCATTTGAATCGATAGTCAGTGCAGGAGAAAAAGGAGGTTGACTGAGGAGTGGAGTGGCCATCAGGAGCAAGCGCCGATCTAGTCTGACATGAAGAACATGTGCTGACGTTGGAGGGCTGGAAGTGGGAAGGGGGGAGGGAGTCATGGATGTCTTCATCTTAAACCAAAAGTCAAAATATATTTTATTTATTATTTATTTATTAATGGTGAATCCTACAGATGCTGCATTTATTCCTTGAAATTTGCTTTCAACTAAAGAGAAACACGTGAAGCGAAAAAGCCAAATGAGGCAGGCTCCACACCAAGGCAGCAAAGGGTTTGTTTCTTTTGTTTATTTGTATTCCCATCTTTTTGTATTTCGATCAAATGAACAGTACAAAAAAAATCTGTTTCCTGCGGCTCGTTTACCCACCAGTGCTGCCAAGGGAAGGCTAATAAAATGTCATCATAGTGAAATGAGAGTTAAGTGGAGGGGAAAAAGCTGAATATTCACACTCATTTGGCTGACACCTGGGGGACTACAGTCACTCATGACTGCATTGATATGCATTTTATTATGTGCTCCTCACCCATTCACATTGACAATCAACAGCTTTAACACCTTTGCTTTAATTTAATTAAAGCTGTGATTGTCAGGGTGAAAACTTGATTTGCACACATACATGCATTCACATGTGTGCTTGCCCACGCATATGCACAAAACACCAGGGTCATCGTACATGGAGGAGGACCAATTATTTCTGTATGGATAATTAGACAATTTAAATGGTTGTACAAGCAGGGCAGACATGAAGAGAAAAGTGGCAGGCCAAAGCATTTACCATTGGGTCACAGACATTTTCTACACTGAAAATATGAAAGTAACCCTTCCCCTAGGTGAACAGTCTCATGCTTTTTCTCCAAGTCGGAACAGAAGCTGCCTTGAGGCTCTGAGCTCGGCTCAACATTCCTCTCTCAAGCCCCCTTTGGTGGGAAGATGCAGACCTCACTAAGCTGGTGGTTTAAGTACAACTAGTTAATATCGACACCTCAGACAAGGTGTACCTTGATCAGTTTTTATTTGTTGATCCAATTGCATAGTAGTTTGGAGGCAGTATTTTGAGCTGTTATTATATTTTATATAAATATATATATAAAGTTTCTGAGTTTTAAACCTCATCACTTATTCTGAATAATAAAATTCCCTGTTTTGTATAAAAATATGTGTCTAAATGAAACAAAAAATAAGTTTTAACATTCAGTATATTGCTGTATCAGTATGTTTTATTCCAGTCAAGAGTGAGCTCACATACTGAGCCCCATAAACAGATGCAAAACAAATCAAACATTTATAAAAATCTTTGGTCATCTTCTGATCTTTTCTTAAAAAAATGGTCTTGGTGGCATTTGTGGAACATTAAAGGACCACAGAAAGACAGAGGCAGTGAGGTGATGAAAGTGTAGTCAGGTTTGACTGAGCGAGTGGGATCACTAAGATCTTCTCTCCGCCCTCTTTCATTACAGACTGGTCTACTGGTCTTAATGACCACCGTGTTTTAAACACTGATCTGTTGTCAGATTGCTACACTTTCTGTAATTTTGCTGCATATAAAATCAATTTTCAAAATGACAAAGGATGGAGGTGAGGTATTGCCGAAGTTTGATTTTAATTTCCTGTACACTTCTGCGTTAGATAGCTACACCATAATGTCTATGTAATTTTTGTGTTACATATTATCAGACAGTGTATGTGCCTCCTTTAGTGTGTAAAGCTTCCTTTGTTTTCTTACAAGTTCTTGATGTTTAGACTGTTGAGAGTAAACACAACATAAACCGAGTTGAAGAAAAGCTTTCTTATCTTGTCCTCCTCTGCAGCATATGTACTTGGACAGATCTAAACCCATCTGAACATACATATAGTATATGCATGCATAACCATCATAATGTTTTAATTCAGTGTGCATTCATACATAAACTTCCAACCTGTGGAAAAATAGTTTAATGTTGTACGCATCTAATAGTCTTTCCTTGCTGTCTTGGTCAGAAACCTTATATTCTAGAAATGTGTTTATTTGCAACAACAAAATATTGCATAACCCTGTTGTCCCTGCTTTTTTTATTCCCCCTCTACTCTGACATACCCTGTGTGTAGTATATCCCTCACTTTACTTAAAGATGTAAACACAGAGGACATGACACAAGCAGCAAACTGTATTCAGCAGAAATGTATTTGTAGAAGATGCGGAAGTTAATTTATTATAATTATTGATTATATCATCATATATCATAAGCCAGCACTGGCAGCTCAGGTACCTGTAGCTGATCATTTTGTATGCTTTACTGCATGTATCCTTATCTCCATGGAGAATGTGGGATAGTTCTGATTTAATGTATTAAAATGATAATGACAGTGTCTTTCTAAATGTTAGAATCGCCTTCATTATACAGTGTATATATATAAAACCCACAGTCACACACATTCCCCAGGGAGGTCTTCTGTTGCTTCCCAATTCTCACCCACTTCTGCTTTCTGTCAAAGTGTAACATGTGAATGTTGCTGTCACAATGTTCGCGTGTTACACTTCGCTTCAGTTTGATGTGTGAGCTGCAGAGCTGCAGTCAAACCTGAACACTAAATGAGCCCAAAACCAAAACTACTGTAAACATCTCTCCCTCTGTATACCCCCCACAATCCCCAAATGATGGCAATTCCATGAAAAAAAAAAAGAACTTTGTGCTTTGCTTTCAGCTCTCATCCCACAAGTTCCCTACTGGCAGCTTAATGATTACCTTTATGGAAATGGCAGGTTAATCTAAATCTTTTTTCTCCTTCTCTTCTCCTCCTCTTCTTTTCTCCTTCCTTCCTCCACACACCAGGTGAGCGGCACTATTTACCTACATTATCTTATTGTGAGCATTAATCCTGGAAAAAAAAATCTCAGAAGTCTATGTTATAGGCTTGCAATAACTGAAAGGTGTACATGGAGTGAGGAACAATCCCTCTTCCTTCATAGCCTTCTGTATCCCCTGAAAGAGCCTTATCTTTGGGATTGTAATGTAATGAGTGGCCCTTTGAAACAAAAGGCCTGACAGCTCTAGCAGTTCTGTGACTCCCCAGGACCACGGCATTGTTATTAGAATCCCCAGGAGTGTTTGTGCACAGGCACACTCTACCTTTCTGCGTCTTCTTGTCAACAAGATCCAACTAAAAATAAAATATTCAGCAAAATATCACCAAGCAACAATGACCTGGAAATACCATCAGAATTTGTCTTTTGATAATCTTATAAAATGCCATTACAGTTTTTTTTTTTTTTACAGTTCTATACGCTCTGTGCATGAGTCAGTCTGAAAAGCAGTTTTACACATGTGCACATAAGTGAATTTATCATAGCCTGGGGAGCTGTTTCCTTATTTTAATGTGTCTGTGTTGATGGATGACACAAGTCATATGGCTTAAACTTTAGCAGCAGACATCCCAGTGTTGACCTCTTCATCTACCCCTCATATTGTCCTTGTCCCTGGTGACAATAGGCCACCATCGGCTCTGTCATTCATCACCTGTTAGCTCCACTCATTCATATGAATATGCCACTCAGTTCTGTTCTGTGGCCTGCAGGAGTGGGGGTAGGGGGTAGAAAAAGACAATGGTCACATATCAAGAAAAACATCCTTAAGACCGAGAGGCAATTGTGTGAGATAACAGAACATATCCACAATTTGGATCAATTAAAAATTGAAAACACATTTTTTTTTTAAATGAAAGTGAGCTTTTCAGAAAGTAAATTCATTTGGAAGATGGGAAATCAAACTTCAATCCAAAATGTAGTCAAGTATGTCCAAAAAGTTGCAATATTAAAATTCCATCCTATAAACAAACTGCAATTTTATCAGCGTAACAGAAATTACTGCTAGCTTTCATCAAATGACTATGTTAAAGACCTACAATCATTATTTTACAACAATTTCACAGTAAACAAAAAACTATTTTAGACATACAAATATAAGGATAGCAATTAGACTAACTCTTTTAGAAAATTAAATTAAAAAAAATATGCTTTTTCAGAAAACCAGGGACAAGAAAATGGAGATAGACACTCTTGATCAAACTTAATTTTCATATAACATAATAATTTGTGATTTTCAAAACAAGAAATTTATTGTACTGCACTAATTTGGGTGAACTAATCCATTAACAGACGATCACAGAAGTACACCTGTTCGCCATCTATACTGGGATTAAACAAAAATATTTTGTATTTGCAATTTATTAAATAAATGCATTTAAAAAAAACATTTGGCTGTAACCTTACATATCACAAATACTTTTTCTAACTTCACATTACTATCGATACATGAAATAGCCATAATACTTAACCACTGCAAGAAATGTGTTTTTAAAATGATTTTTAAATTAGATTGTGCTGTAAGTTAAATCGCTGCACCTCTGCTGGCAAGAGGCGTTCACTGACATGTGAGTGGTGATGAAAGAAATCACTTGTTTAAATCTGTATGTCATGGCGCTGCCTCTGTGGTGTGTTAGGTAAATATTTTATATCTACAAGCTTCTACGTTTTGTGAGTGACATTTTTTATGAGCTACTGAGCCACTCACCAGTGTGAGAGAAGAGAGTGTGTGTGTTAGTACAATGTGTGTGTTGAGGGCTGCTTTGTTTTGCTAGTTGACAGCTCCCCTCCCCATGTTGGGCCTGGCAGATGTAGAGGTGTCACCATGTTGATTAATTGTTTACGGTCACCTGTCTGCGTTGCTGCCTGTCTGCCATGTCGCCGTGTGCTGAGGGGAATTAGGGTTGTGGGGTCGAAGTGAAAAAGGAGGGGCAGGAGAAAAGGTGAGGGAAGGGTAGACGACACAGGGATGGTGTATGGGAACTTGTGCCTGTGTGAAAGATGCCATGCTATCACCCAGCGTCTACAGCAGTGTCGTCATGTTGAACACGAATCACAGCTAGCTAGGGCCTGGCAGGGCCCTGCGCTCTTATGCTGCTTCCTGCAGTTCATAGTGCTACTCTCTGCAGAGGGAAAAGAGGAGAGGGGCAAATTCAGAGAAAAGGAGGAAGAGAGCTTAAGTTTCGGGGGAGTTTCTTTTTTCAAATAGATGGTATTTAGCACAAGTTCTCCTGCTGGGTAAATTAAAACCCCTGATGATTGTGTGTTGTTTATTCTAAAAGAACTGGGGCCTCTCAAGTGTTGTGAAGAAATTTGTAATTAAGATTTTAAAAGCCAAACAAAATAGCCAGCAGTCACTGCAGCAAACTAATAAGTTGCAGTAGTGGTGTGAGACCTGTTATACTCACATTGGGTAGTGGTTCTGTCCATCAAACTCTTTTTTAAAATACAATTCTCTGAGCTTTCTGATGTGAAATAATGATTAATATTTAAAAAAAATATGAGCAAAGAGGTTTAGTTAATTTAAATAAGCTTAACATTCATTCCGCAAAGATTTTTTGATCTTTTTTTATTTTCTCTTTTGCTTTTCTGTCTCTATTCTGTGCTTTTTAGTTGGAGCATATTAGAGATATGACATGAGGAGGCTTGACAGTACTGTTCAGCACATAGTTTGCTGTGCCGTCATGTAGAGAGAAAGACGCACTGGACCTCTGCATCATTGAGAACGCATATCCTATTCAGTTTGAATGGCTTTTGATTTAGCCCATATTATCCATTACTTACTTATTCATAGGCCACTAGGTTTTCTTCCCTTCCATCCATTCAAATCAATATTGCAGAACCCAGTTGTGAGTGTGGGTTGGGGTTTTCTTCAAAGTGGCAATTCTTCCAACCATCTGCGCCTCTCTCTCTCTCTGAGCGTTTTAAACCCGCCCTTAGTAACAAGCCACGGAGCACCAATCTGTGCCGTGATTCGGCCAAGCCCTGCCTGCCGACTGGGAAGGAACATCATCAAAACTATTCTGTGTTGCCATGGAAATAGAGACCTCAATAAGTTCATCTTTTTCATGTGCGTTTTTTTGGGGCTCTCTTGGCATTTGGTTGGTTGGTTGGTTGGGTGGTTGGATGAATGGCAGAGCTGCAAGCTGTTCCTCCACACTGTTTATTTATTTAGTCATCAAACATCAAGAATAATGATTTTCCATCCTCATTCTTGTCATATAACTCTGTGTTTGGTATACAGTGTATGCTTACAGGTAGTATGTGCATCACAATGTGCATTGCTGTACTGAAATATTCAGAAGCAGGTGGATCAAGAGTAGGAGCTGCTGTGAGACTCCTGCTAACAAATAAGAAGGTTAAAAAAATTTTGGGCTGCATGAATGGAAAGAAAATGGGTCAGCAGAATATATTTGCTAAAAATGTGTGTCATAGATGTTCCAAAATATAGATTTTATTGCTCAGTTTTTTCTCTACCGTGTGTATATGATTGACTGCAGAATGGCAGTAGTACTTGTGTTCAGCAGTGATGTCTTGTCATATCAATAAGCAGCAGTAGTAGTAGTAGTAGTGGAAATGGGTTCTTTGAAGTAACTGGATCTTCCCCTTGCACTAGGAGAATACCAATATATGTTAGGCGTGTCACTATATACAGTATGTATGTGTGTGTGGGAGACGGAGATGAGAGGAAAGAGAGAGATAGGAAGAGAGTGAGAAGGAAAGAGGGGGTTGTTATAGGCATGTCACAGCAATGTATGATACAGCTTGATCAGATGGTTTTCCAAGAATTCCTCTTTGATGTTAATATTATTCATGTGAACTCTGTGAGGTGGTGAACACCACCTCTCAGAGGGAATAACGTGAGCAATTTTTTAGTTATCTCCAACATTCAAGCCCTAATTCACGTAAGAAAAAAAAAATCAGGGCAACTACTGATCTATCCAAAACCATAATTTCGGGGAGGAGCACCTAGTTCAGGGTGGGCTGGAACAGCTACGTTCCATGTAATTGGTCAATTAAAGTGGTATCATGGCATCTTCCACTGCACACTCCGAGGCAAAGGACTGAGAGCTTGTATTCTTGTATTCGTATGTATTTATACCCTCATTTTCACATGACTGTGAAAAAATAATGCTACGTAACTCTACATACCTATGTGTTAGTTTATCCGTGTGTGGTGAAACAAGCGTGTTTTGTGGCCTCTGTACTACTCAGCAGTGTTAATGTAATTTGGTTTAAGACGAAAAGCAGTGATGAGATGCTGTTTCAGAGAAATAAAGAGTGGCAGTGGGCAATTAGAGCCTGTAAAATGGCATGAAATACTGAATTTTGATATATTTCCCAGATTTATCGAATTGAAAAAGTTTTTTTTATACCATGGCACAGTCATATATAACTTATTGGTGTGATGGCTTATGGTGATGAACAGCGCGAATATCACCTTTGGATTAAGATTTTAAGATAGATATTAATGTACTCTGATGTTATTGAAATAGAAGACACACATCAAAAATAAAGTCACGTTGAACATCACTTTAAATCTTCAGAATCACTGTCCAGTCTAGGTGAAGTGGGACTGGCAGGCTGCTTGTGAATCTGTGTGTTCTAGCTTATCTGCTTGTAATCAGGACTCCACTTCCATTTCCAAAGCTGACCCTAAGTAGTTGTAGCTGATAAGGCAGGCTACTAGATGCATCTGTATGCCAAGCCTATTGTGCTGCAGAGGAGAAGGGATGAGAGAGGAAAAGAGAGAGGGCAGGCGAGAGGAGGGAGAGGGGTAAGTTTGCTTGAATCTCTGAGGGCTGGCTAACCCCCTGCTCCTTTCCTGAAATGGAGATGTTATTACATTAGCAGCTAAAAGGGTTTATTCACAGTTAGTGCAGTTTAGGCATGCAAATGGAGGATTTCGGTGTGCTGTGTTGCCTGGAGGTATAGGACAGAAAGCACAGGAGATTTGCAAGGATTAGTTCCACAGGTTCCTTTTATTATGGAAAGAACCCTTTCTGAATGAAAAGGGGGGAAAAGGTGAGTTGAGGAGAAAGCACAGAAGAGAGGCAGTGAGAGAATTTTGGATGGATGTCTTTTTTATTCACCACATTATCCAGTCGTGAGGTATGTGAGTGATTTTTGACATCTTGACTCTAACATGCTCTGAGGTTATGCTCACTGAGCTCTTTTTTTTCTGCCTACGGCTTCCATAACAATTGGTAAACAGTATGCAACCCCTTGCCTTCCCTCCTTGAAGGTTGTGTGTTTCTGCTCAAGCATGTGTATAGTGATATGTCTCACTAAACTCGATCCTGTGACCCTCTCTGAAATATGCGATGGCTATGATGATGAGGCCTTTTGGCAGATTTTACAGTGCACACTGCTCAGTGCGCATGAAATGGAGGGTGGCGACCCATTCAGATCACTCATGTTGTGGGTGCGTGTCTGAGGGACTGTGGTGTTGCAATCTGATATGCTTGAGTTGTAAAGTTAAAGCCTTCATTATCTCGGCACGTGGCATAAGGTGTCACCTTCACTGGGCCTGACACATGCACGCTCCCCTAGCCATGGGAGACCACACACATACACACACATGCATGCATATACAACTCAAGCCATGGGAGACAAAGTTGAAAGATGAAGGCTGTGAGGAAAAGATGGACAGAAAGACTCACAATTAATGGTGATGCAAACGTCAAGGTCAATTTGGCTTGGGTTTTCTGTAGTGGTGAAGGTGATGTGTCCTGTTGGAAGCAAATGGACACACACGCAAACACGTATGGACAAGGCCAATGGCAAATGACTCAGGTCTGTTGTTCAGCAGGGAGGAGAGAGCGATGGTGAAAATGAAGAAGGTGATTGATGGGGCTGTGTGTATTTCACTCAGACTCTGTAAGATGTCATCTGCTAAACTGCCATCTATTCTTCACTTAAACTATTTTCTCTTACTTTTTTCTGTCTTCCCCCCTTCAACAAGAAAATGGACAGTGAAATGGGTACATAATGAAGTGCAGTGTAGAAAAAAACAATACTTAAGCTGAACATATTCTTCAAAAATGCCTAACTGTGTGTCTTTGTGTGTGTACTGTATGTGTGAGTTTTCAGTAAGCTGAGCAACGGTCCTCGAGGTGAAGTGGCCTGTTAAACTCTATTTTCAGCTCAAGACATTGCATGAGAAAAGAAAGTGTGAGCCGCTGAATAAAAGCTCCCTCTTCTCTGTACCAACAGCAGTCATCCATCTTTTCTGGCAGAGTGCTTCTTTAATTGTCCGCATTTGGATGCTTTAACACTTGTGCTGTTAACAGCCATTAACTATGAGTGTCCTCACACAACTGTGAAGGAGGGACAAAGAATACAAACACACAAACCAGTCATGGTTGTGTGAAACACACACGCATACGCAAAGGAATTAGAAACACAGTGGATATCGTTCACAAGCCGTCTGTTAACAACACAAAGAGACAAACAATGGGCAAAGTTGTCTTGTAGCAACATTATGTTCAGCCTCTAAATCTGTCCAGTTTTCCATTCTTTAAGTACACAAATATTTTCTTTCTTTCTTACGGTGGAAAATGTATTAAATGGTTGTTTTACACAAATTACAAAACAACAACAACAACTTGCCACTTTGCAAATAAATCTGTTTATTTCACACGTTTTTATTGGAAATTATGTAGTAAACCTTTACTAGGTGGCAGCAGAAATCTCTAGAGTGGATGTATCAAAATGCTAGAATTTTTTTTCTTTTTTTTTGAGAATTTGGCGAACTGATCCTTTAAATTGGTACCAAATATTGTGAATATTTGTACATATTTTTAAATCCATCAGTATGTTTTTATACGTATTTCATGATTAAAAACACTTAAAAATTAGTAAATAAAAAATTAGTAATGTTTTTGTTAGGAAAGCCTGATGTATAGGGTTTATTTACAACGGATAGATGAATTTATGCTTTCATGTCAAAGAATACCACCTTCATCTAAAGACTAAACACATAAAAAAGACTTGCTCCAGGTGACGTATTCACTACAATGCACATGAGCTCTCTTACGCCTCTCACAGCAATATAAACACACTACATTAGCATTAAATCCCTGGGCATGTTGAGCAACTAGTGCCAGACAAGGAGCTTCTCATGTAATGAAAAGTACAGTTGCAGAGTAATGTGCAATCAACTACCCTAGTTATCTTCATTGTGATGGAGAAAGAATATATTTTTTGATGACTATGGAGTTCAAGCACAAACGCTGATGCGACACAGACAATACTAGATCACTGGATAATGTCATTTTAAGTTTTGGTTTTCATGTTAAACATAAAATAGTCATTAGTCATAGTGCCATATTTATTCATCAAGATAATTCATTTATATTCAACAGACTTTTCTAGAAGTTGCTATTCAAGAAAAACACATTTCCAAGTTTTGATTTTTAAGCTTCTTTGTGCTTTTTTACCTAAATGTCAGGCATTAGAGGTGAAGACAGGAGAGAGAATATGAATGACAGCATTGATATGTTGTGTATTACTGTTTTATTACCCCACATATCACACCTTCTTCTTCTTGAACAAACATGTGGAATCTAATCAGTACAGAAGCCTCATTCACAAACACAAACACTTTTTGAACACACACTCCCCAGCCCAGTGCTCTGGGCCTGGATCCAGTCAGAACAATAGTGGAGCTGCTCCCCCTGCTGCTACTAACTGGAAACTGCCTGTGGGCCTTACTGTATATCATTCTCTGAGCTCTGAGTTTCTGAGTGTGCCTGTACATGTAAGGGCAGAGTTTTGCATTCTTGTTTATGGGTTTTTGCATGAGCCAGCCAGGGTGCACATGGTGTCCAGCTCTCCATCCCATCACATTACACAGTAGGTCTATTCTGCCGCATCCTGCCACAAATATGTATCTGACCTCACCTTCCATTCTCTCACCCCTGTGCTGTTCGGTAACAACATCTCCAGCATCTGCTAGCGATTGTTTGTGATGGCTTACTGTTTTTTCTTCTTTTTTGTCTGCCTGTCCCGCTATTAAGGTCTAATGATTTTGTGTGTTTTTGTGTACAGACAAGCTTCTCACGAGGGTTTCCACTATTCATTTAAGAGGCAGTTTGGTTAAATTGGAGGAGAATTAAAACAGATTATGAAGCAAAAACATTTTCACTACATAGAGATTTACCTCTACACTTAGGGCATGGAAAATCCAGCGCTGAATGGGATGTTTTAGTAAAAACAGTTTAAAGGCATCTCTGCTTTTATTGTTTTTCTGTTTGTTGTTGCAGTTTACATCTGGAGAATTTTAAGCACTGATTGTCATTTACATTTTATCTGCCATATGGTCACCTGTCATGTTCACATGACCAAGTGATCAAAAGCTGGCCTTTGGTTTAATTGTTCCCCACTGTTAGGCTTCAGCCAAGAAGGACTGTGTCCATCTCCACTTTAGCAGGTGGTATGTGTTTGCATGTAACTGTAGTTGAAAGCATGTCTGTGAGTACATAACTGTAAGTGCAGGCTGTAAACATAAAAACACTTTTGGTTTGGCTCTCTAATCTGGCACATTGTATCTGAAGATAAATATTCCTTTAGCATTATTTTAAGATGTTTAAATACACTTTAAAAATGTTGACGTTTTTATTGCATTTCCAGCAAGAGCAGGAATCGATGTGAACACCCTGAAAGTTCAAACTAACAAAATGAAAAACAGTC
>OMLM01009279.1:0-17542 GCA_900302695.1 Helostoma temminkii | reverse complement strand
CACCCTACCTCTTTCTCTCCTAAAAATGTTATTTAACATATAAAATAAAATATTTGTTTATCCTTATTCTTAATATTATGCATTAATATTTCATATCTACTTTCCTTATCTTCTTTCACTCTAGTTTGCTGCTGTAAAAACCTGCTGTTGACAGGTTTACCATGAAGTCTATCCTCCTGTATTTGTTTTAGCAATCTAATCTCAACTCTAATCTCTCACAAGTTTTCTTTTTCTTTTCCTAATTTGCAGGCTCAAAGAAGACAGAGGTAGAGGTCTAGTCTTAATTAGGTTAGTTATCTCTGCACCAAAAGGATAAGGTTCTCTCACCAGGACTGTTTCAAATTAACCTAATTGGATTTTTAGCATAAACTCAGCAAATAGTCAGGGTTAAATAAAGAGTGGGGCATAAAGAAGGGAGTTCACGTGAACTATGTTGCGTGAACCAGGAATAAAGGCCCACGTTCAAGGTTCCTCTTTTCACTTTCTCTCAACAAACAGCAGAGAAATGCTGCAGGCTTCCTTCAAGGACAGCTGGTTTGGCCATGGGTGTGCAGCCTGGGCCGGGGCCTCAACTCAGGCTGAACTAACAACAGGAGAAAGAGGGCAACATCTACACACATTGTTACGTAATAAAAAGTAATTCCCTTGTGAAATACAACAATACTTAATAAAAGTTACACGTGTCTTGGGCACTTCACAGCAATAATCCTGAAATGAGGTTGCTCCACTCCATGATTGCTTGATTCAGCCAAACAAATAATGTAGGGAAGAGTCATTTATTCTACATTGCAGCTAAACATAACTTGTATGATAAGGGGCTGTGTAATCCTGAGGGCTATGTAATAGCACATAAAAGGCTTGCTGCTTTTGGCTAGGGCACTCATGTCCATCAGAAACCTAAGAAATCACCTTTCTTATTATATACCACAATATGTTATATGAATAACCCTGTCAGATTTTTTTTAGATTTCTATTCCCGTTTTATCTAATGAATTTTTAGATTTTTGTCCCCTCTCAAATTTGAATGTTATCAAATTAGCACTTCCTAAAGAAGCAAAGGCTGCATTAAGAATCCCAAGTTCCCCACCATGCTGAAGTGTGAACATATTCCAGGGAGCAGTGATTATTACCAGCTAGATGAAAAAACTATTCTCTTGTTATGGTCTCTCAGGGTAAATTAATTAAAAAGAGAATCAGTGAGATGTCTGTATATGATAAAGTCTATAAGATTTGAAAGAAAGGAAAATGTAATAAATTCTAAAGATTTGTATCATGGTGGATGTGGTATCAGGATATTTATTTAAAAATAAACAACAATGTAACAATTAAAAGTGGAATTGTTAGTGAAAATGCTTTCTCGCTGTGTCTAGAAATTAAGGCCCATTGTTTGCAGTAGCGATGTATAGATGAGTTAATCAGGCATATTGATTGCTACAGCAATGATGCAGCATGTGGATTTTTAATTAGCACATGCTTGAGTGTGTTAAAACTCCTGCACTCTGTCTGTGTGGAACCAAGTGGAACTGAGCACGTCAGCAGAGAACACAACTCGCACCAGCTCCATGGCTGCCTCCGCTTTCACTCCCAACCATGGATTAATTCACCGTCTTCTACTGTTTGCTTGGCTGCCATTTTAGGCCTGCTTGGTCCCTCCTGTCCTTCATTTTGAATGGGATTTAGTCCCACAGTAACCCACTGTGTGTTCAAGCAGTTGTCCTCTGCTGAAGGTCCCTCTAACACAAGCTCTTTCGAACAACCGTGGATATTCATTCAAGTGATACATTTCATGTATCACTTCTCTTTATAAATATTTCACAGTTCTGTGATCAAAGTCCACCTCTGTCAGCCAACGTTTGGCTAATTACTTTGGCTGTGTACAGTATATTCTCGGCCTTGCGTGTTATGTCCAGCAATATTTCTATTACATAATATAAAATAAAATGTGATCCACATTTCATATTGAATTTCAATCTACAATTATGTGTTTTGCCAAACATAATATGGGTTATTTGTGTATTCTACCACAAGACATGTTAAGATTCTCAGTCATCCGGGTGAAGTTATCTGGAAGTTGAGTCATGGCAACTAAAATTCTTTGTGTTATCGAAATGTTTCCTAACAGAAAGAAGTCACAACTTCTAGATAGTTGCGACTGAAGTCTTTTCAGCCACATGTGTAAAGGTATTTTGGGTCTGCCTTCCAATCGTGTATTTGGATAACGCTGCCAGTCCATTAGTGTCTGTTTCAGTTTCTTATGGTGTCCACCTGTCTCAATAGTCCATTTGTCCAGCTGCAGAAGACTGCTGTCAAATCATGCTTATTTTCCCTCTGAGGGCCCCCCTGGTCTGCATGGGACAGCCTGAGGCTGACTAGAATGTTCTCTTACAGGAATCATCCATAATCTACAGGAAAACATTAAAAATGGTTTTAAGTCTTATTTCTACTATGGTTCTTCTGCATGGCCCTCCCTCTCCTCTGTCAGTTAGTCAGTAGTCTTGGAATGCCCTCTCTTGCTGTTCCCATTGATTCCTCAGCCTGCAGAGCAATGAAACAGCCAGACCACCTCACCAAGGCTTTGTTGCTTTTCATGTTCCCTAAGTGCTTGGCTCTGTTCACTAAACTCCTCAGCTCTGTTTGTTTAGAATCACTCATTAATCCATTCGGGCTTGTAGTGACAAAAATACCCCCTTTTTATGATTTTGCTCAATACCCCTTTTTTATTTATGCATATTTATGCATATTGAGAAAGTCCAAATTCTTGCCAGTGTTTGCCCTACCCTTTTGTCTACGCAGCTTTGTGTCTCCATCTTCCCACAGCTTCTTCCACCTGTAGATTTATGTGATCCAGAAACAGTAATTTCTCCTGATTAGGCTTGTGTCAGTTTAACCATCGTTATCAGTGCATATTTTCATTATGCAGATGAGCGAGGGCCAGAAGAGCATCACACACTGGGCAGGAGAGGATGCATGCTGCTGTTGTGTACCACTCTATTTGGCACCCTTGCAGCTCTCCACACATGTCACCCTCCCTGACACACACTTCTCACTGCAGTCTGTCACATTTCTTTCTAGAGAGGACGCATGCATGATGAGATCACACACCAGGCCCTCAGGCTGGTGTTTATTATGTATGAGTGAGTTTATCCTCTAGGTGCCTGGTGTCCAGTTTGGGGAAACCATAGAACCACAGAGAGGACCAGCATTTGTCAGTGGCTGACCGAGGGCTAGCATAGTTAGGCGAGGCCAGGAGGCCCACTGCACGGCAGAGGCCTGGTTCAGGTCTGGTTCATGTGCTCTGTGGGCTCCCAGGCTGGTGTGTAAGCTCTCACAATCTGGCTCTGCTTCAGACAGGCTTCCTGTGGAGGTCAGCTGTGCCGTCAGTGAAACAGAGCAGAGAGGGGATAAATGTGTTGAGCACTACACCTGTCCCCACGACTGAGTAGGGAGTATGTCCCCTACAACACATCTATGGACAATGTGCTGTTCAGCATTTAATTCTCAGCTTTTCTTTCTTCTGTTCTTCTGTACTTGCTTTAAGACCTGTGTTTTACAAGTTGTTTATGTGCAATCTTGTTTTCAGTTTGCAGAAGAGAGATGAGTTTTGAGAGACTGAGGATGTAGCAGTGGTATAATAAAATGTCTGTCTCCATAAAACAGACAGCTGAAGCCCTGGTTTGAGCTGGTCTTTGCTCCCCTGCTGAGTGTATTGATAAGCAGCACTGAACCCTGCGGTCAGTGTTTAATTGCATTATTTGGAGTCCTCTAGTCACTCTCTTCTTTCCTCCTTGATGAAAAGAGAGAACAAGTGTTTGCTGACCTAGAGAGGTAGGAATTGGAAAGATACGCCAAGGCAGGGAGAGCAGCGAAAGTTTCAAACCTATTGCGCTGGTTAATCCAGTAGTTATCACAGTGATGTTATTACAACAGAGGAAAGGCCAAAGCATGACAGGGGTCTAAGCTTCATTCAGGTTTTACTTCACCAACCTCACAGAAAATCTGTGGAAATCTATGACATCATTGTTCAAGCCAGCTTTCATCTTGTTGTGGCTTATCGTGCCCACTGTTCCAGACACTCACACACACACACACACACACACGCCTACAGAGGAGAGTTCCAGCAGAGTAGATTAAAACAGCCTGCACACACTGACAGACCTCAGTAGGCCCCAGTGTCTGTTCTGAGCTCTGATTGGGGACATTGCTTTCTTTGTAGGTGACACACATAAAGCACATCACAACTCTAAAATCACTGTCTCATAAATACTAAATGTTAATAGTTACATCCTTTACACAGTAGTCAATTTGGACCAAAAGTCAATTCAATCCTGAGAATCTTGTACGTGTTCAGCTGATAAACAGTGAATGATTGGGAGAGACTGTTCAAAACATGAGGAACAGGAGGTTTCAACATGTCAAGCCATGGTTGAGTAGTGTTGTGAACCCTCTTTTTTTCCTTCAGGTTTATCCTTACTCTCAAATTGATGATGTGTTTTTGTGGTGGCATCTAAAAGATGCTTTGTCCACTCATCATGCCATCCCATGCCCCAGACCCTCAGTCAACATGCACACAAACACACACACACACAAATGTCCATACACTTGCACTCACCCACCCACACACACACACACACACACAGAAGAACTCTTTCAAGTCTAACTCGTTGCACCCTCTTTCACCTGGTACCCAATCATGAATGGCCCTAAATCCAGGCTTGGACACTAAGCAAGTATCTACCTTGAGTATGAAACACACCAGGCACACAGAAAGCCAATTGTCAAAAATGCCTTCAGTGTTTGCAGCAGTTGCCTACCACACCTGCTCAAATTGTCCGATTTTTTGTTTGGGCGATGGCATGGAAGAGTTCCTCACTATGGCGGTCATTGTGACTGTGCTTCTTTTCAGAGGTGCTCGGGTGGAAAGCCTACTCAGTGTGGTAAAGAATAGAGTGACCATCATGTTCATTGTACAGTTCCCTACATTTCTGAAGGCGCAGAGTGCTCACACATGCACGTATTCATCCGCAAAGTCTGTAGATGACATGAAGCATATCCCCACTTCCTGGCACCCGACATACCAGAAAACTCAGGGCTAATTACATCATCATTAACTCGAGCTCCACTTGCTTACGTGTGTGTGTATGTGTGTGTGCATATGTGCTCAGTCTGACATGCACAGATCTGTGAGTGTGTATGTCTTTCAAGCTTTAATGAGGCTTCTTAGACAGGGCTCATTGAGCTTTTAGTCCACCACTGGCAGTTCTGATGCAGGCCAGTGTACGTCACACGCGAGAGCTACAGAGGGACAAACACTTATCAGCTTATCAGATGGCAGAGACAGATTCACTGCTTTTAGATGTAGATCACACACTGAAGACACAAAGTGATGAGCATTGATCCCAAATGGTCTTAAAATGGTGTATATGTGCCACTGTGCACTTGTCTATTCTGTGTGTGACTGCATGTGTAACTGTGTTGTGTGTGAGAGAGACAGCTAGAGAGGGTTGTGGGGTTAGCGAGGAGTTCAGTGTGTCAGAGGTCTCAGAGCTCTGGCTCTTTGATTCCACTCCCTAGCTGCTCAGAGAATTTCCTCTCCAGTTTCCCAGTGCTGATCCCATGCTGGGCAAGGAGAGCCGCGCCAGGAAAATTTATGTTGATGTCAGCAATGAAAACACCACCAACCCACCACCACATCTCACAATATTTGTCAAACAGCAGTCTGTCCATTCTTTCTTTCTCCCTTCGTTCTCTCCTTTCTCTCTGAATATTTCCATTCTTACTGATGTACGTTTTTGAAATCTTAAAACCATGTTGGCAAGGGGTTTCACACTTCACATGGCTTGTTGTCTCTGCGGGGACTTTGGTAACACAGCTCTCTATTGGTCTCCTCAGGGGCTGGGCCAGTTTGGGGGTGTCTTTTGAGGTGTAATCCACACATATTTGCTTCCCTAAGGCACTGTATATGGAGAGCTAAAACAAAATCACAAAAGAATTACAAATACAGCATTATTTTTTTTCAAAGCTTCATGCGCCTTATCATATTGAGAATTTACCCTTTAATACAGGCTCCTATTCAATATGTCAATATTAAACATTAAATTATGAACTACTACAAGTTGTATAACCAGTATGACACTTGTAATATATGTAGAGAATCAGATTGAGTGTGGATCTCTAATGTGTGTAATCTCAAAGGATAGACCCATGCTGCGATCCTGCAGCCGCACGCCCTATTGATCATGCTGTCCATACATTAAATAAACTGACACATTTTTAGACATCATTATCTTTTCCTTTGAAGAATTTATATGCTGAGGTAAGCTCATGAGACCTGAACCTGTAAATTCAAGATCTTTAACCATCCTTTTTAAGATTTCCATGTTTGAACATTTAGTATTTTCATGTTTTCATGTATTCATGTCTGAAAACATGTGAATGCAGCTGTGTTACATCAGTGCGGTTTCCCAAACATAGTACATCTTAAAACTGCTTTAGTCATCACATTATGTGAGATCCTGTACATAAGTACACACAACTTAATGAAGCTGATGAAGTACTTACTGAGTATTAACTGATATAACCTTCACTGTCATGCAGACACATGCATGCAAATACATAAGTTATATGATTTCATTTTGCAAAACCATGTCTTTTTGCATCTGTTATTAGCTTTTATATGACTTTCCAGTCTATGTAGACACACACCAAGCAAGATAAAAATATATTTACTCCTTTTTTTTGCATTTTCCTGTTTTCTGTAAACCACTGACTTAATGGTCCATTCAGAAATCCTGCCTGTAGTGTCATGTCAGGTGTCAGCAAGTGTCAGTAATATAGTCCCCATCTCTGGCTAATCATCATCGACCACAGTCTCTGATGCTGGCTGTCAATTTCCGTTTGTCTTCTACAGCTGTCTGGGCAGACTAGGTCTGACTGTTGAATGCATTTACAAAGAAAGATTTTTGTTACACATATCCTCTCAGGATCTGAAGAAACAGTGGATTTATTTGTTTTTTGGGTCCTCACAGTGTCAGAGATATAAAATGTATGACAAGTAAGGAATGCACATCGCTCCTGGATTAACTTCAAGACTGCAGCTCAACGTTGGACTGATTCCAGCTGTCTATGACCTAAACCTGGATCTAGCTAAAAATATGAAGCTGTATGTGTAATTTTACTTTAATTTTGTTTTGCCTTGTTTTTTGCTGGGTTAGCTCACAAAAGCATCAAGACGTCCATCTGTGTGTTTGTGTATGCGCACATTGGAATGTCACTTTTTAGCTTCTCTCATGCTCAGACTCATGAGCAGAACATTCAGGATGTCTTGGAAACATGGTGTGAAACTTTTTACAACAATTTTTATGGGCTTATTAGGTTGGGTTGTGTTAACATTGCATGTTTATGTGAGACCAGCCTGACCAATGGGGCACAGCTTTGCTGTGGCAGTTCCTCTGCTGCTGTGTCTGTATGTGTAGCAAGGAAAAGCTGTTATGTGTCACTGAAAGCAATACTACATGCACACCCTTCTTGGCAGTCTGTAGATGAACTCTGTATTCCATACTCTCAAGTGGGATCAGCCTAGGTGTGAGGCACACATCCCCAAACAGGAGGGGAGGGGCAGAGTGGCTGAAACAAGTTGTTCCAGAGACAGATTTTGAACACACATTTTCAGCCAGGGCAGAAACAAGGATCTGCATGTTTTTTAGCATGAAAATACACAGATACATTCTGGGGGTGTTAAGGACCTGTCAGATTTAACCCCCTGAGGGGTTATAATATGGGCTCTTTAAACTTTAATTCAGCTTTCCAGTAGCTGTTGTATGGGAACCCACAAATGTTTGACTCTGTTTCCCCATGTTTGGAATATGGAAAATCATTAAAACACTGTGCAAAGTGGGTTTATTGCAACTAAACTGATGGTATTCATCATGCTGTCTATGCTGTGTGCATACATATATAGACACAGCTGTATATGTATAGTTTCTTTGGTTATATCTGTGGAGTGTAGTTTTGTTTCAGCAGGTGATTCTATTTTATGATGATGTGCAGTCAAATACGTTTTCACACTACACGGATTATGTTGCATAAAACATCAGGAAAAAATAAAAACTGATTCTTTTCTTTATTCACTTTCTTTAAATAATATATATGTGTGTGTGGTTGTATTATTGTTTGCATGAGTTTGGAAAACATAAGGGTGTTTCTCTGCACCTTATGTGTACCATGAGATTCAGCAGGTGTTCCTGCCCGTGCAGAGACTGATTTATAAGCACACTCCTGAATGCATTTTAAACAACCTCTTTTTTCTGTTGTATTGTTACTTTGTCAGTATGAAAGGAAAATCTTTTATGTTAGCTGCACTGTCAAGTGGAGCATTAATAAAAGCAGTCAAATGTACACTTCCCCTTTATCTGAGGGATTTCAGTAATGTTAATACACACACACACACACACACACACACACACACATACACACACACACATACACACACACACACACACATTGTTTGTACAGTTAGTGAGAATTTTTTAAAGCCCCATTGCCTGAGGGTCAGTGATAACAATCAGTGATTATTCTTACTGGCTAAGAAATTCATGGCCTCCTGTG
Source organism: Helostoma temminkii (assembly GCA_900302695.1). Classification (NCBI taxonomy): domain Eukaryota; kingdom Metazoa; phylum Chordata; class Actinopteri; order Anabantiformes; family Helostomatidae; genus Helostoma; species Helostoma temminkii. The sequence goes on along the minus strand of OMLM01009279.1, from coordinate 8,938 downwards.
ACAAAAGAGACACAACACACAGTGTGGTGATCTGTACATGCATTGTATATGTATGTTTGATTGGTTTTAAAGTATTAGTGATAGTTACTATAGACTGCTGTGGGTGACTATTTAGGGGTTGCTTGTCGCTCTATGGGGGACCAATATTTAAAGGCACAGGTTCCAAACTTCAGTCCTCCAGGGTTGCAGCCCTGCTTGTTTTGCAACTATCCCTGCCTTTTCTTCTGCTGATTACCTGGATCAGGTGTGTCTGTAGCTGTAAGTGCAGAGATGGCTGGAAAACAAGCAGGACAGTGGCCCTCAAGGACTGGGGTTTGACACCCCTGTTTTAAGGCATGCATCTTAGGAAGGAAAGAGGAGACTGGTAAGGGAAATGTGTATACACTACCAGTCAAAGGTTTGGACACACATAGAATTTTTTTTTAAAGAAAAGCTGACTTTATAACATTGAATTGATCAGACATATTGTGTAGGCATTGATAATACTGGAAATGACTATTTATGGTTAATTATTATGAATATTTACATAAATATAAATCTATAGCAACTGAGGACATGGATCTTTTCATATAAACATGGTGATTCCTATGTGTGTAAAAACTTTAGACTGGTATTGTACTTGTGAGCATGTCTGTATAAAATATACAGAATAATAATAATTCAGTCCAGTAAATTTGCCCCACACTGCTTTTACTATTTTACATATTCACACAGGCACACATTAAACTCTGTGGTTATTTACTCTGGTCCAGATTTGGACCTGGGCCATGCCTTCAGGCAGCCACAGTCCCTTGATTCCCAGCTCTGTCCTGCTGGCCCTCAATCCAGCCCCAACCTCCCTCTACTGGGAAGCAGAAGAAATGACTTATACTGTGATCTGGAGGTAAATCACCAGATTGGCATTGCAGTGTCTATATTGTTATTATTACAGATGGAATGTAGAATTAGGTGGTATGCATATTTCACACATAAACGCTGACACAAATAAGCTCCAACCTTGTACCATCAGAGGCTGAATCTGTGTTTTTTCTTTGATGTATTTTGCATTTCTACATGATTTGAATTTGAAGCTCCATCTTTGCACGTTTCCTATCCATAATTCATGTCATCTGCAATTTTAAATCAGTAATCGGAACTGTTTTTACTTGTGTAACACTTAGAGTAGCCCCTTACTGTCCTGTGTTTAAGTAATATTGTGTTTGTTTCTGTTACTATTATTTGCACCATCATGAAAGCACAAATATGCCTCTTTGCAGAAAAGCTGTTGGACATAAGGGTGTGTGAAGATAATATTTATGAAAAATCTCCTTGACTGTAGACATAATAAGCGGGCATTCTAGTCACGTTTTCTCTTTGCCTCCTGCATGGCATCTATCCATCATCTCATTGGTTGGCATGCCTGGCTCCTGCCATCATCACCATGGCAATGTGAGTGTCCTCCCAGTAGCCATCACCATGGCAATGGGAGTGTCCCCCAGCAACCATCAGCATGGGCCGAATGAAAGCCTCTTAACCAAGATCACCATGGCAATATGTGCCTGCTGAAACACTGGACTGTGGTATGTCTGTGGCAGATTTGAAAATAGGAAAAAAAAAAGACAATATAAGGCACTGGTGATGTTTTTTTCTTTCTATCTCTTTCTAGCATGATTCCTCCTCTGTCATTGTCTATCTCAAGCAAAGTGTTTCATATCTCACTGAATCAGTGTAGTGGGTGGGCACTGTCATATTGCCCGTGTCCTAAGTGGGCACCGATTGAGCCGTGGTCCATCTTATCCTGTTTCTGAATACTCTGGGCCCCTTTGGGAGCTCATCGGCCCCTTCTGCTTGGGACATCATCTAATGTCTGTGTCCTGACACACAATAGTGAAAGCTGACAAAACCACAGGGGGTTGGTGTGGGGGCATGGTGGAGAGAGAAGCATGCCACTGCTCTAGCAAGGACATGGACGCATGACACACAAGTGACACCCTCATAAACAAACACTATCTCACACATACCCACATATTTATACAGTGTACACACACTCATGTGCAAAATGTGCTGTTACACTTCTGTAAAGACACGCACTTATGATAGTGTGCGCACACACACATACACACATGCAGAGTTAATTGTGCATATTCATGAGCATACATACAGGGTGTTCCGTTTCGCAAGGCTGACTTTTATTGTTTCCCTAGTGTGTTCAGTGTATGTGTGTGCACGACACACACATGGATGTGTTTATATAAGAGTGTTGGTGCATGTGTGAAAGCATGTGCCTCCACATATGTGTGTGTGTGTGTGCGTGTGTGTGCACGCATTTAGCTAAAGAGGCTGGTGGGTATCAAGAAGCATAGCTTTAAGGTATGATATGTTAATAAAATGTGTCAAGATGTCTGGAACCCTTTCTCTCTTTATAAACAAACTTACAGCCTGAGCGCTGCTAATTAGCAAGCCCATCTGTTCAGTTTAGCAAAGTTGTTGAGATTTACCACGGAAACTGTAAAAAGACAAGCTCACTTCGACACGGCAGATGACAAGTGTTAGAAATCCCAAATTCAATTCCCCAGCTTGCAGACTCTTGTTGAGTCTCTTATTCAATTACATGTCTATTAATACTTGCATTTATTTATTTACTTGAAAATGAATGAGAAGAGTCTTTCATTTTTCTTTTTTTTATGTTAAAATGACTGCAATGGCACACTCACACAGCAGCAGGACCTCAGTGTTTGCTGAGGCACAGCATATGAAGATACAGGCTAACATTCCCCAAACAGCATCATCCAAAGCAGTGGCAATTTGCTGGGAGAACATTAATTGCTGTGGCTGGGGCCCAGGTTTTGCATGCTAAGCACTCTGCAGCAAAATCTGTAAATGTGTACGTGAGTGTGTGTGTTTATATGTGAGATAGTTTGCATTTGCTTGTGTGTGTGTGTGTGCTGCTAGTGTGGGGTGGAGGGGGGCACAGGAGGTCCATCTGCTCTCTTCTGCTCCTCTGCACTGATATAAGATTACGTTAATCTGGGTACTTGTCAGGACAGGTTAGTGAAAGCAGACGACTGGGTGGGACTCATGCTAAACAGGTTGGCTAGAAAACGGCTGTTTCTGCCCTCGGACTTTGCTGTTTGGATTTTGATACAAGGTGGTGGATGATGAGCAAAAAGTCCCATAGCTACAGTGAACTTTCTGCATTACAGAGTTTAAAAATATTGGCATAACCCCCCAAGAATTATAGACTTTTTTTAAGGGTAGTGGATGTATTTGCCAATAGTACATTATTAATCATACCTTGTGTGAGTCCTACTTCTGTTAGTTGGAACTATTAACTCTCCATTAACTCTTTTTTTGTGTGTGTTTCAACATGAATATCAGACATGCCAGGGCCCTGTGAAAGTCAGGCCCTGAGTTGTGTCCCTTCTCATCAATTAAATAGCCCTCCTAAATCTCATTCTGCATCCTGGGCACTTCTGATGTTGTTTTCTCTGTAAGCACTTTAAGGCTGTAATGATTTTGTAACTTGTTATGCTAATTAGAGTGGCCTTCTCAGACTGTGTAGCATGGAAAAGGATTTATTGCCCGTTTGCTTGGAGGGGAAGAAAAGAAAGAGAAGTTAGAGTAATTAATCCCGTTAACCAGGGATAATTGGGCAAAAAATAGCCCTGCCACTGGCACTGACTGGGAGGAGTTGCAGTTAACCCTGTTTCCTGTGTTTTATTTCAAACTTAATGTTTCCTCTTCTTTAAACTTCCTCTCAGGATTCCTGCTAATCCGCTTGACTGCACACTATTGGTGGATTGAAGCAGCACTGGGGGCCAAAGGAGGTGCCTGAATTTAATCAAACATCAGTAAAGATCTGCTGTCCTGTCCACAATCAGGGTTTAGTTTGGATAGAACAAATTATAACATTCATGGAAGATTCTATTGGTTTTTGACAATAATTAAAAATATATTTTGAATGGATTTAAAAAAAATACTGAATATTCTCTATTGTGTCAAACAAATAAAAATATCTGAGCCATTCTTGCATTTTGCATAAAAGTATTTTTAACTGTTCTTTAAACACAATTTTTCTGGTATATATAAATAAAACCAATTATTTTTATATATATATAAGCAGCACATGTTCAGAAATACATTAGATTAATTAATACATTGTGGACAATTAAATGTTCCTATTTTATGGTCTTATTAACTGTGGCTTATGTTTGTCTTTCACCTAACTGTTTTGCATTAACATGTTTTATAGGAACAAACATTTTCCACTTTTTACAGTGGAATTCCCATGCACATAGCCTTTTATGATTAGCTGCAATAACAGGCAGTGCTAACTGGTTCCATACCCACAGTCCGCTCCCTCAGGAGAAACACTCATCTGTTTTTGTCAGTACCATGCCGGGACTGTAACCGGAATAGGCAGATCCTAATTTCATCCACTTTCAAGGAATTTACAGGCTTAAACAAGACCTCCTTGAAGATGTATTTTTGTTAGAACAGAAAAAAATAAATAAATAAAGGGAAAAACTGTTCTGTTCTTCAGAATGGTTTGTTCAGTGCCGTCATGTTTTCAGAGAACGTGGGAAGATAATCTTTATTCAAACTTGACCTTTGAAGTGATATTTTTCTTCTTTTCATCTTTTCTTGAAATCTTATTTTATTGTACATGGTCTCTTTCTTTCTTTCTTTCTTTTTCTTTCTTTCTTTCTTTCTTTCTTTCTTTCTTTCTTCCTTGCTTTCTTTCTTTCTTGCTTTCTTTCTGGATGTCACTTGAATAACACCTCTTTGACATGACAGGCAGCAAACAATTTTGCTGCATTAATTTGAGAATTCATCATTACTGTGCTGTTCTAGCTAATTGCTGTTTTGATGTTTTTCAAGTTCAGTTATTAGCCACATTAGGTCAGATTAAGGACACGCACGACGAGACAAAACCAGGTAATTAAGAGAGAATATGGAAGCTTGAGTCAGTTCTGTCCACTTACATTTGACTTCATTAATATGACTTAAATCAACCGTCATAATGCTAGCAGGAAGGCTATGTTTTTCTCAATGTGAACTTGTAGTGCTGCCTCAGATTTCACAATAGGTTGTTTAGCATCCACAGTATGGCTATTGTCACTGTCAGCCATAGGATAGGAGGCAAGGGCATGGCAGAGGAGAAGCTACCAGCAAGAGAAGTTAGTCAGAGGGAGAAGGGGGAGAGCACTTGACATACCCTCTTGCAAGCAAAACCCCTTAATTAATTACACCCTAAAGATAATTATTTTCTTGATCTGCTTGCTCTCTGCAGCCACATTTCCCATTGTGTCTGTATTCCAGTCTCCACTTGTTTACTTATTTATCTATTTTTGTGTTTACCCCCCCTCCCAGCCTACACCATATGGTTGCAGATCAAATAATGTCAAACATTTTGCCCTTGCAAGTTTTTGCAATTTGCAGTTTCCAAATGTGAGACCTGTTGAAAGCAGGAGTGATAATGGACATGCTCTACCCCCTGTCGTTTTTGTCCCACCATATCTCCCTTCAATTAATGCTACAGCGGGAGTTTCATGTAATAACACTTGCACTTCTGAGCTGTTCACATGAGAGAGGGAAAAGATAGGGAGACAGGAGAACAGAGGAGAAAACAGAGGGAGGAGACTTAGGCTGGGAAGAAAAGAAGAGAGAGAGAAAAACAATTAAAACTGGGTTGGGATCCTGTGATGGGCCTGTGTTGTGTGGCCATGTGAATGTGGCCATGTCAGCTAAATGGAGCAAGGAAAGACGTGATTGGCGGCTGGTAGAGTGCATGCTAAGCTTGTCTATCATTGTTGCTGAGCGCAATCAAACTGGTGCCAGCAGGACGCGTTGACAGCTGTAATTACCCATCACCATGGTGATCACTTTTGGACTGCCTTGGATGGCCAGTGGAAGCCCCTCCTCCAGTCAGCATTTAATCAGATTGGGCTGTCAGTTGTCAGGTAGACACAGGTGGGCTGGACACTCTGCATGTGTACTGCCATGGGCCTCTAAGTAATTAGGTATATCCATCCTAACATAAGAGAAACTATGAGCCTAAAAATACAGTATATAACTCGCAGTTGTATAAAGAAGGGGAGACAATCAAATGCTCGTCCTATTGTCTGCGTTTGCAGAACTGCAGCGTAGGTGGATTTGTTGTTGTACGTGTGGTCATTTATAGGACATATTATTGCAGCACACAGGATGTCTTTTTGTGGTTATTTATAACATCTCTTTGAATCTCCATGTAATAGCAAACATAATCATTGTCTCAGTGCTACCATGTTTGTTTATGTTTTAGTTATACTTTGTAGTGATACATTTATTGTTTAGTTCAAGGTGTATATACCTCCATGCCCAGGATTTTTAAAGCCAGGTGCACAGACAAATTAAAAATAGTTTAATGTCTTCCAGATGTGTGTGTACACCTCTTTAGATTAAAGTATATTTTTTATCAGAATATTGAACTATTTAAAAAAAAACACACACTAAACACTTATAGACTTATTACACTTATTATTGTTTAACTCAAGCAAACTGCAATTTCCCATTGCACTTTTAGTATACTAAGACTGTACATAACTCACTGTGGTTTAATATGATGCAGTCGTAGCAGTCCATAATGGTGGGGTGCTTAAGGTAACTGAGAACGCCAGGTACAGCCTGATAATGTCAGTGTGATAATTAGTGCAGAGAAGCTTAAACCAGCAGCCCACAGGGAGACGGCCCCTGGTGTGGAGAGATGGCACGCAGCTGGATCATACTTAATTAACTAATTGAATATCATTTTGCCAGTTAGCTGGAAATTAGTTAGAAATTAAAACACGGACAAGCACAACAGTGAATGGACGTTATAAAATTAATTTGAGAAAATGCCTTTTCTTGCAAAAGCTAATGCTCTAATGATGAGAGTTGATTTAATTCCATTGTGCATAATTAACTTTTTGCTTAGTTGCTTAGATTTGCTCAGTTTAAAGCTGCATGTCAGGTTCTTTACCTGCTTTTACTCACATTAAAATATAAATATTTTTTTGAATGCCTACAGCCAATAGGGAGTGTGTATGTGTGTGTATGCGTGTGCACTGTCCTGTATGACTTTCATTAGTCCCATACGGGATAGCCAGAGTAGGTTCTCGCTGTGAGGAGGAAGAAATATGGCTTAAGAAGGCACAAAAATATCTCTGGATGTCTTAAAAAGGAGGTCAATCTCATCCTGGGTGACACTGGGGCCCAGATTAAGTTCCACTGATTTGGTGGTATTTATCTACAATTCGGTATTCTGTTCCACACACACTAACCTCATTTCATAACATTTTCTTATCGCATAATTACATGTACTATAATTTTTAAAGGTCAATGCAGATGTTTGGTATTTAAGCTGTTAATAAAATTGTTTAATCTGTTTCTGAAATAGAGTGATTTACCTTAGGGCATGTCCTACATACCATTGGTCATTAAAGCCCTTACTTGTGTATGTAAAACACATACAGGTATTTTTTAAGTATCTGGCTGATAATGCTCCTTATTAAATAAAATGGAATATACTTCTGCATGACAGTTTCAGATTGTGCAACATGAAAGTCTATAGGGGTTTAGTTTACAGGTCCAAAAACATACTTAACATTTTTACAAGCTTGTGTGTTCTAATTTTAAAAGTATTGATCATGTACCTAATTTTGAATTGATGATATGTTTCAGAATTGAGGTGTAAATTAATGTATTCATACATGAAATTACACCTACCAGTTAAAACGTGTTTGTTTTAAGTAAAAGGAGAGATTTTAGATCCAAGCGATCAGCAGAGACTGCTTTTTTACTTCTCTGTATATTTTATAAAGTGCTACACATTGTATATCCCAGCAGATCATAATGTACTGATCAGCATGAGACATCAGAAACCACTCACTACTATGTCCTATCTGCTCTGCCACTGCTGCTCTAGTTGCTTTCCATGAGGAAATAAATAAATAAAGGCCTCTGAGGCCACTGTGGGCATTTCATCTCACCTGTTAACATGCACCCTAGCTGCTTCTATACGTATTTGTGTATGTGAATGATAGAGAGAGGACTTTTAGGTGTGTGTTTTTGCAGTGGCCTGCATGTGATACCGAGAGAAGCTAAGTTGAGGACGTGTGTAACGAATAGCTGAGCAGAGATGCACATAGTATTAATAGTAACAAAAAACACTACACGATTATAAATAGCCTAGGAGAGAGAAATCAGGTGAAGCAATGCTTCATAAGCATTTGCTAAACACAATACAATTACAAACATGTAGAAATGCTACATATGGAATATATGTTTTCACCCTCAATAATGATACAGAGTTGTGTCTGGAACAAGAGACCTACATTCTGGATCTCTTATTAGCTCCAGTTTCCGTGTGTTGATTTACAGTTAAACAACATGCTTTAACACAATTGGTGCAAATATGTCTTCAGTGGCAAGGTGGCAAAATGTGTGCAATCCATCGCGTGGCCACGTTTTCTTCTAGTCAATCACCCTGTTGTATAATTTCAATAAATACAATGATCACAAAGTACAAATTCATCTCAGCCACTCAAAGAGCAAATTGCCTGAATAGCTAAATGACCTCATATGGTGATATGTTTCACAGTTGCTGTGTTTGTCCAACAGTAGAGTAGACCACAGAGAAATTTTTCTTCCTTAGATCTTAACACACCCACACACAATAGGCGTTTAGCATGTGGGGGTCAGCACAACAAAGGGGCTTATGGCTTGTTGTTTCCTAATTAACAATGTAAAAGGGGATTAGACATCAAACAGCATAGTTTCTGCAGTTTCCTTCTTCTGCCAGCAGTTAAGGTACGGGTTACCACGATAGCAACATTAGCCCATTATCATTCTCTTGTTTTATTTTTCTGTGCACAGTTGTGGCTCTTCCTGTCCTTCTTACTCTATGCATCTCCTTCACATCTCTCTGGTCTTTACCCCC
>OMLM01009278.1:0-24924 GCA_900302695.1 Helostoma temminkii | reverse complement strand
GAAGATTCATCACGGTGCAATGTAATAATAAAAAATTAATAAAAAAATAACATTTGACATACTTTATTATTATTGTAATTATATTTTTTTATGTATTTTATTTGGTGTATTTGGAAGACTAAACTGATATCCTTACAGGTATTGAACTAGTACTAGTTGTTTTACCCACTTCAGTGATAAAGTGCCCATTTGAACAACGGGCACCTCAACATCAAATTAACGCCAAGTAAATAATTCCAGATCATCATCAATATATACAGACCAAGACATTGTTACATGTATTTGTATGAAGCACAGCAAGTTCATTGGCAGAATTACCTCTTTGAGCTTCATGCATTCTCTAAGGGCACAAGCAAGTACCGTAAGTCCACTGTAGGTAGGTTATTAAGTTTTGTCACATGGCTTAAGGCTGTTGTCTTGATTGATAACACCCAGTGAATCCCTTCATCAATCTGCCATGCTGCCCATGGGTATCTGTCCAGACGTTGTCATGCAGACTGACCCACTCTAGTAGCATGTCACTGACAGATCACCACAGTTAAAGGGCATCACTATCACAGCCCATATTGGCACTGCTTCCTTCTGCTGAACAAATGCACTGTACTCACACTCAACCAAGCCACCAAGGATGGGTCAAACCTTTGTTTATCACGAGAGCCAGTCATATGTTTACCCTCAAGGGAAGTTAGACTGAGCAGATTCTGTATTTAAACCAACAGAGAGGTTGCCTAATTTAGAGGCCACTATTTGGACCTGCTTCTTTACCTGTAATTTAGAAAAAATGCTTCCCATGTGAGGTTGTGGCCATGTCCCAGGAGCCCGTAGGTGACCAGGTGCTAATTGGCTCTTAGACAGAACTGACATGATCTGCAGAAGTCTGGTGCAGGTGCAGGCATGCTTTTGTCACCATGCAGCAGTTAGAGATGATGAAATTGCCAGAGTGCAGCTTGTTTACTGGGACCCACACAGGTCAGTCCAGAGGCAGAGGCCATTTAATGCAACACTAGATGGGATTGCATTGCAGGGCTTTTAGACTGATGTTAGAGTGAACAGCCTTCGTCTAAAGGATCGATAGAGAAGTGGCGGCTGCTTCCATCCTGCAGCACAAATCTCTTTCTCTCACATATGAATGAGAGCACAGGAGCAGTGAATTACACTTGTGTGTGTGAAATGGTCATGTCTGTATTCAAAACATACATCTACTGTTTTTCATTCTTCAAAGAAAATGTACATATTATGACATTAAGAGATTGGCTTGTAACATCGTGATTAGTCACTCTGTTTTATTGTCAGTCCTGTGTGTGTCTAAAAGATAATGCTAAATAGTGAAACATCATCCGTTCTTCATCTATTAAAATATCCATTTATTACTGCTCTAGCCACACTTAATTAGAAAATACTCATTATGTTCACAACAAACTGTGGCACAGTTTAATCCTCAGCACACGACAGATAACGTGCATTGCTAATTGGAATTTTCACTTTTATTTTATTTGAGAAATATATTTTTCATTTTCGCTATTATGTAAATCAAAAGTCACACGTTCTGACATTTTGCATGTCTTTGTTCCAGTTTTGATTTGGTGACCAATGGGGGCATAGCCATAGCCCTGCACTTTGAGCGTGCACCATTCATCACCCAGGAGCACACGCTCTTGTTACCATGGGGACGCTTCTTTGTCATGGATACCATCGTTATGCGACATGAGGAGAACGACATCCCTAGCTGTGACCTCAGCAGCTTTACCAGGCCCAGTCCCGTGGTTTCCCCAGCTCCACTCACTGCATTTGCTGGTTCCTGCTCTGAACGGGGGACCATCGTACCTGAAATCCAGGTGATCCTCTGCCTCTCACCCGTCCTCATTTCCATGCAGGCTGTGATCTGCATGTTTCCTTCCTCCAGATGATTCATGGCACACATCTGGGAGACACTCTGTAGACTATTCATCAAGTGTAATAGTAACTCAGGCTCATGGCACTGCTTTGATTTTATCTCTCTAGTGTAAGTGGCCTGCAGAACCTGGGCGATTTACAGTGTGCATTGTACTGTCTCACTAAAGAGTAATGATGATTACCTCGCACACAAACAAAAAACAACTGGGCACTTTTCATTTCTCCTGAGTTGTAGCCTCCCAAGAAAGGATTAAATTTTCAATGATCACATGTTTTGATAACTTTCTTCATGTGTATGTTTCTTGTTGGTGTAAGGGAATTGTAATGGTAAGTAAATGGACACAGGTTTCTGTGTGCAGAATGTGTGGCTACTGTATGTCTAACAGACATCTCTGTGCCCTTTTCTAATTACTTTGTCTCCCTTTTTGCTTCATAAGATTTATGGCATATCAGTGAATTTAGTATGCCATCCGTTCTATTTATAGCTACCTTGTCTTTGCTGTTTCTTGAGCTGTAAGCACACTGTACTGGGGCACCATCCAATTTACATTTGTCCTTATAAAAGGGAAATATGATCACTTAACCAGGCATGGCTAGTGTATCCACGCTTACCATCAAAACACATTGTATGTGACACGTTTTCTAACCAATGTCACTTTGGTTAGTTGTTTTAATTGTTACTTCCTCTGTTCTGTGGAGACTGGCAACAAGAGGCATAGACGAGTTTGACAACCGTTGAACCAGTGCTGTCGACCCTTGCTCTCAAATGCAAACACTACAATTTCTGAGTGTTGACCTAGTGTATTGTATCATCAGGAGGTTACAGAATGGCCTCAGTGGAAATTTCCCAAGGCTATGATGTTGTCTCTTACTAAACTGTTTTTTATTACTCAGTATGAGACTGTTCAAGCTCTGAACTCATGGGCACTCTTGTTATGCCATTGTCATATGAAGTGCAGGGAAGGTTACTGTCCTAATAAAGGACCTGCTATTATTAAATCACTTAAAAAATACTCACTGAAGTATATAATGAAGAAATCCTTCTTTGAATTATGGTAACACATAGGTATAATTGTGTTACTGATCATTTTTTATGTCCATATATTTTGTTGGAGGCAATGCTATGAAAAATATGTGACAGGTTATGGTGGCCACTGACCAAATGTATGACAAATTGGTGTGATAATAATTATAGAAAGAAAAAAGTAATAGGAGGAAATGTGGTTTCTAATTAGTTTAATATTAACATTTCCTGTCGGCTAGCGTAGAGATTTATGTTTGCTTCCTGTCATTGATAAGCTTTGTTTGTGTTTGTTCATAGTCTTTGCAGGAGGAAGTGCCAATACCAGGGACAGATATGAAACTCAGCTATTTAAGCAGCAGGACCCCAGGTTACAAGTCAATAATGAGGGTGACCCTCACCCACTCCACAATCCCTTTTAACTTGATGAAGGTTCACCTCATGGTGGCTGTGGAGGGCAGACTGTTCAGAAAGTGGTTTCCTGCAGCCCCCAACCTGTTATATGACTTTGTGTGGGACAAAACTGATGTCTACAGCCAAAAGGTCTATGGCTTGTCTGAAGCTTTTGGTAAGTAATTATTAATTTATTCCATCTAATGTATATTGCCTTTTCTGTTATGTGGAAGACACTTGGTTCACTAATGCTAGTTTTATCTTTTCTTTTTCTAGTATCTGTGGGTTTTGAGTATGAGTCATGTCCAGATCTTATTCTATGGGAGAAGAGGACTGCTGTTCTGCAGGGCTATGAAATCACTGCCTCCAAACTGGGAGGATGGACTATCGACAAGCACCATGCTTTAAATATCCAGAGTGGTGAGTCAATTAGTAATCCCTGTGTGACAAACCACTCATTAATTAAAACACCTACTTAAACAATAATTTTATACCCTAGGAAATCTTAATTTTAACATGTTTTATTGTAACTTTAATTTTGAAAATATGACGGTGAGATAAAAACACTTGTTAACATGTTTAGGTATTATTGTAAGGACAGTTATTTAATTTGATTTGAATTAGAAACCAAGAGCTTTTTAGCCAGCAGTTTCTTTATTTCTGTAAAATTTGATATTCTCAATACCCCATATACATGTTTTTTAAAAAGGAAATATTTTATATTCTTGTAGTTAAGTCTGCCATGCCTTGTCTACAATATTTTACACATATCATTCTGAATGTGTCCAAGAGTACAGATAAGTGCCACTGTGTCCACCCAGTGCCTTAGATGGTGCTTTTAGTGGAACATCGAACTGTCCTCCATGCCAGGCATTTTGGGGCTTTTTCAATACAGCAGTGTCATTTAGCATCAGATAGATCTGACTTTTTTTATTACCGCTGTCCATTTTTAGGTGAGGGGGGTCAATTTCCTTATTGCCAGCAAATTACTCTTGAAAGGCAGGAGTAAAGATGAAAAACTTTGGGCAGCACCTGTCACTAGCTAAGCTTTACAGTCTGTTTGTGTCTGGAAGGGCTCATCAGAGGGGATGACGCATACTTATATGAAAAGTGCTCAGGAAGATGACACTATGATCTGTCACACTAAACTTATTGAGTCTGAATATGCTGGCTGGCGTAGGTAGAGTGCCACTTGCCCCTGTATCACCTTTGCTGTTAGTTTCTCCACCCCATACCCTTCTTTGGCACCTTCATGTCTTGTTCCTGCCCAGCATATTTAGAATCATCCTTAATTTAATTGCTGTCAGTCTGCTACTCCCAGCAGCAGGTTTTAAGATTAAATCATGTCCCACGGAGGGAATGCTTGGCTGATCTTTTCTGATAGACCAAATGTTGCACCACTCATAGAACTCAGGTCACCAAGCACCATCAAAAGCAGAAAAACTGCCACAGACATGCAGATGCTGAATTTCAAATATGATTAAATTGACTGAGCAGCAGAAACATCTTTAAGTTTGCATATTTGAAAAATTATGAAGAGCAACTATTCCATTCCATTAGTATTGGCAGCTCTAATGGAAACGTAGTATGCATGTGTGTGTATGCCTGACTGCCTGCATACGTGCTCACTGCTCTATTTTTGTTCATGCACAAAAAGCTGGTGGAGGTAAAAAGGCAGGCATATTGCCATTTTTAATTGGGGCAAATTATTTTTTGTGATGCCTGTGTGGTAATTTTCTAGCTCTAAGAGATTTCACTTAGCCAAGGGCTTTTTGTCCCCCATTTTCATATGAAATAGTGGCGGTGTTTCTGCAGAAAGAGATGGTCTTAGAGCAATTTACACAGCTCCTGTTTACTTAAAATCGCATCTGATTCTTGACTGTGCTTTTCTATTTATTTTAAAAATCTACTAATATGCATTTTATATTACAATAAGCAAACAATCTCTGGACTAGCATCTTTCGAGTCATGGAATAGCTTCTGTCTCAGTGTTAGCAAAAATACACACAACCCTGATTTTAATTCTTTGGCTCACCACAAGTTAACTGATCATTAACACTCGGACATCAAGCAGCCTGAGTATGTTGATTAATTAATTATATCAAGGAATTTGCAAACATATGCAAAAGTCCCTTGTGTTTTTCTACGCACAAAACTGGGAATCTGCTCTCTACAGATTTCATGATTATTTGCAAAATACTGCATGTTTACATAACAGACCAGAAAGTACCTGCTTTTTTAGGGAAAAACTAAACTTATCTCAATTAAAAAGGAATCTATGTTGTATGAGAGCTGGTAGCTAATTAATAATAGTAAACCCTATAAACAATTTGCAGAAATAGGTTTAATGTCTATAAGCGTTGCTAAATGCAGCTAAACGGATGCTACCTATGTGATCAGCCAACAGTTACAATTATGTTGTAAAAATTATCCATCCATCCATCCGTTATCTTAACCACTTTTCCTCTCAATGGTCGCAAAGGAGCTGGAGCCAATTCCCTGGACAGGTCACCAGTCTATCACAGGGCTGACACATAGAGAACAACCATTCACACTCACATTCAAACCTAGGGGAAATTTAGAGTCAACCATTAACCTAAGCCTTTTCTTTTATTCTTGTAAAATAGGACTGTGCATATCATTACATATGGAGAGAAATTTTAGTGCTTTCAAAAATGTAAATTCAGTTTGACATGAGACATCATCAGCCATTGCTAACATGCTTTGGATGCTGTATAGTGATTATAGGGTTGCAAAATAATTGTGTCCCTTTAGTATATTTTTTTTCATGGGAAAACCTGGTCTGGATGAATTTTATGCCGTTTGCCATTTATGCAGTAGACAAACTGGGTTGTGCTTTAGCACTGAATAAACTGAAATAAATTACGAAACACATTATAAAATCTGATTAACATCATATGCAGTAGTCCTTAAACTATAAACAGGTTGTATATGTTACTTGTTTCTTTCCTGTGTCTGGATCAGGTATTCTTCACATGGGCAATGGAGAGAACGTCTTCATCTCCCAGCAGCCTCCTGTAATCGGCAGTGTGATGGGGAATGGACGCAGACGCAGCATCTCCTGCCCCAGTTGTAATGGCCTTGCTGACGGAAACAAGCTGCTGGCCCCAGTGGCTCTGGCTTGTGGCTCAGATGGAAGTCTGTATGTGGGGGACTTCAACTATGTGAGGAGGATTTTTACCACAGGGAATGTCACCAGCGTCCTCGAGCTCAGGTAACATAGGAGTAGCCTACTAACATTCACTCAGGACCATGAGTTTAGATGGGCTTGCACAGAGGTCATAAACCATTGAGTTCCATTGAGATGGACAGAAATGCCCTAAAGGCCCAGGATTGATGGTCCTACCTCTCTCACCCACCTATATCAGCCAGAGCCTGGCCCTGATAAGGGTTGTAGAGGATGTAGTGGGATATTAATGTAAGATGTCCCTGCAAAAGATTAATTCCTTGTCAGCAAAAACAGTTATGAACAGAAAGGAAGTCTAATATCTTGTCATGATTCTTTTGTAATTAACTATTTCACACACTATTGACTGTTTTCCTTATTTCTCTCCACTAACCACTAACATTTCCTAACATCTCTTTTCCTCTCTCATTTTCTGCTGCTTTTGGCAAACTCTGACAGAAATAAAGACTTCAGGCATAGGTAAGCCCAACGGTATTTGCCTAAAAATAATAAATAACATTTGCCTAAAATAAAACAGCCCACAAAATGACCTTTGAGCCATTCCAGACACACATTTGTAAGGAGCTAGAAGATATCTTAAAATACTTTTCATCTTAATAAATATGTACTTTTGGCGGTTTATTAACTACATCTCCCAGACTTAACTTAATCTTAATTTTCCAAAATACTGAAATTGATACTATACTATGGTACTATGTCGTATTGTTATATTTTTAGGTACACCTACTGTACTTTCATATGACAAGAAACATTTATGATATGCATAATCTTCAGTGTTTGTTTTCTTTGTCAATCAGAGCAAATGTGTATTCATTAGGAAAATAAATTATACAACACTTAATATGAAACATCAGTTAAATAAAACAACAAACAACAGTATTTCATATGTTTCATATAGTTTTTGTTTGTGTACCTACTAAAATGGCAATTCACTCTAGATTTTAAAAGTGTCTTAAGATGCAGGGACCTCAGTTTCCATGGTATGAAGCAGTGAGGGAAATCTCAGTGTGCTACCATGTCCCAGGCAGAAGGCTATTGATTGAATTTCAGTCAGCGGATTGTAACTTCAGCAGGGGAACATGTAGTCAAACTAAGGATGAAACACTCAGTGATGCTGGTCAGTGGCCTCTGTTTTTAAGAATGACAATTTTACCAAAGCTCTTCGAAGCTCCCCATTGTTTTTTCTGTCTTTGCAATATTTTTTCCAGCCTTTGTGTCTTAAATGTATTTGTTCAGAATAAAAACACGAGTATGATTGCATAAAGTAATTCATACACACACATGCTCTGCTTGCTAGAGCAAGACAAGAGAAACATCAAAGTTTTCTCCCCTTGGTGTCAGTACTCCAAAACCATTTGCCTATTAAAAAGGAGATTTATCCAAGAGAGCACAGCATGCGTCTGTATTAAATGGGTGGCTTCCTACTTTTCATGTGTGAGCTACTGTAGCTGTACAGCTTGGTGACAGGTGATCTCATTGCAACATTCATTGACCCCCTACTAAGGCTGTCCCCACCCACTGCAACTATGCTCCCTCCATTGCTGTGCCAGCATGCAGCAAAATCCAATTATCTTCTACAAACTAGATGTTGTCAGTGAATATAGATGGAGAATATGACCATAGCTCAAGGACAGGCAATAACGCCTCATAGTTTTTAACACAATGTGGGACCAACACTATTCTACATGCAACTAGGAGCTGAAAATGTGTCAATTGATTGCACAGATAGAATCAGAAATACTTTATGCATGCAAAGTAGGATCCAGTTATTAAGGCATGCTGCTGACCTACTCTGAGATAGTCGTCATTTTTCTAAGCCAACCGCTTGCACCTGCAATATACTGTACACAACATATCAGTCTACATGGTCAGTAGGCTGACATGTGCGCCTGAGGTTTTTCCAGTGTTCTGTCATCACTGATTTATTGAAGGTCAATTGTCATATAAAATTATGTACTGGAGATGACAGCACCACAGACCCAGTAGTCTTTCTTCTTGTATTATAAAAATATAAGCTTTGGCATTGTCATGTCGACAATAAAGCCAGAAACACACTAAATGTTATAGTTGAAATTATGTCTTAATCCACTTTGAATGATGCCCTAATGACAGGTTTCCCGATGCTTGTCAGGTCTGGCAGAACTTTATCCTGCCCTGATAACTGTTGTGATGTTTAAGTTTGTGTCAAGCAATAAGTTACTAATTCTGCAAATGGCTCTCTTCAATTTACAGCTGTAAAAAGAAGAATTTAATAACACGAAAATGTACAATGTGAAAATATTCTGCGTCATGTTATACTTTTTTAATTAAGTAGAAGTAGACTGTACTGCACTGGGTTCCGGTTTGTCACACCTTGATTTTTCAGCAGATTCTAATATGTTTATTAGAAGCAAAAGTAGATTTTTTTTAAAAATAAGTAGTCCTCACTGTTACTTAATTTCTGAAGTGACAATTACTGTTGATTTGTGTTGTCTCTGTTTTCTGACACAAATCCTTACTGGAATATGTCAGTGCTTCTGTGTATATGGTTTATTTGTATGTCTGTCAGGTTGTGTAGCCTTGTGTGGATGTGCAGGATTACCTCATTGACTTGGTCAAGAGTTTTGATGAGGATATCTTCTATAAGATATTTTCTGTGTTGAAATCTCTACCTGTTTGGTTGCACAATGCGTTGGGGTTGCTGTGTCAGCTATGTGTTTGTGTTTCTCTAAAAAGTCCCAAGGGAAATAAAACACTTGTTTGTGCTTCTAGTAATAACCAGGTTACTGCTACTGTATAGACATTGGGCTTTCCTGTTGTTGTTTTCAGAATTTCAGTCAGGTATGAGATAATAATTAGCATCTATGTCAAAGAATCTAATGGTCCTCACTGAGTCCTACATTGCTATAATGTTAACACTTTCTAAGATGATTAATCTGTCTATTTATACATATACTACAGTATTTCACATATACTCATATTCAGACAAGTGGTGTTTCAGTTGTATTGTGACAACAGGGATTTCTAAATAGCTGACATGAGTTATAAGCTCCACAATTATGTCATGTTTAATCTCATTCTATTTTTCTTTTTTCCATGTCCATGGTTTAAACTGTAATTGTGCCCAATTGACTCTCTAAATGGCTTTTGAATCCATTTTAATTGTATTACACAATGTTTTTTTATCGAAAGCACTGTAGCCCTTCTAGCTTTATTGACCTTGGCTGCTTCTTCTCTTTTCCCTTCTCACAGCAACAGTCCTGCTCATAAGTACTACCTGGCCACCAGTCCTGTGAATGGTGCTGTGTACCTTTCGGACACTAGCAGCAGGAAGGTTTTCAAGGTGAAATCCCTAAATGTTGTGAAAGATGTGGCCAAGAATCTGGAGCTTGTGGCTGGCACTGGTGACCAGTGTCTTCCATATGATGACACTCGCTGTGGGGACGGAGGAAAGGCTGTTGAGGCCACTCTGACTAACCCCAGAGGTAACTACTCGGTGTTATTATAATCAATGCAGTGTGTTTCACATCAGTTGGCTGCCTTTTTTCTCTCTTTTCTTTTCAAGTTGCCTAGATTGCTGGATTGTGGTCCCAGAGACTAGATCATTTTAGGTTTTAGTTTCCACACAGTTCTCTGCTCTTACCTCCATCCCTAAGTACATGTGTACATGTACCTCACTTAAGTTTTTTAAAACCAAATTTATTTTTATTTTATTTTTCGGGCATGTTTTCCTATATTTTTGGTTTCCTTCTTTTTCTTGTTGGTTTCCTTTTTTGGATGATGCATTAGTCATTAGATCACATGCTTACTTTTTATCCTGCACTGGGATGACATTGTGATTCATATGTGCTGAAATAACCCTCAAGTTCCAGTGAAATGTGAAACAGGCCAGATTTATGTTGAAACAGAACATTTTGTTGTAACTACTTTGTGTACATAGGTGCTGAAATATGATATATGTTTGCCAGAGCCTGGAGTAATTGAAAAATACAGAGATGTGCTTATATATTTTCATTTTCATTGTTGTCTAAGGCTCAGAAAGGGAAGGACACTGCACTAATGAAAGTTTAGTTGAAATTGAATCAATACCTATAGCACTGTTATCTATTTTGATGTTTCTATTGTTCTCCATTATTGATTGAAAGAAATCAATGCTCACATTAGTTTTCATTATCATGACTTAAATTTTCATTGCACAGGATGGTCCTTAATTGTCATTCACTGATATTATGTCCTCACATTAAGTCACAGATAAACAAAATAACTGATATTCTTCTTCTGTCCATTCGGCCCATGGGTGACTTTTATCTGAAGGTATTACGGTGGATAAGTACGGTGTAATCTTCTTTGTGGATGGGACCATGATTCGCAGGATTGATCAGAATGGTATCATCTCTACACTTCTGGGTTTCAATGACCTGACCTCTGCCCGACCTCTCAGTTGCGATGCTGTGATGGACATCTCTCAGGTATAACCTCTCTGACCTGCACACCCAACATGTGTTTTTCTGACTCTCAACCTACGTCAGTCTCCTTGACTGATGCTAGCCTCCAGGTTGCAAACACCCCCATGTGAGCTTTTGTTTCTGTAGCTGGAAGCTTGTAACCTGGATCTAGTGGCCTGTGATTAACATTACTTTTTCACAGCAATGATACTAGAATAGGATCAGGTAGACAATTGAAAGTTGCAGTACTTTAGCACCGTGTTGTCTACTCCTGTTTTTCAGACTGTTTTCCTGTCTTCACTTAAGCCCCTGTTACAAAAGTTAATAAAACTGACATTTGTCTTGAATGATGACTAAAATAGTGGTTTAGGTCAGATCTTTTTACTCAGCAAGAGAAAATTCATTTTGCAGCAGGGTAGCAAAAAACATCTGCCAGTAGAATCCTGTAAAAAGTGCAAATGCAAAAGTAAATAAAATCTAGAGTACATGTTATTAAAAAATTGCATTAATACGACTAAATACAAGATAAAGTTCTTTGCTGTTAATCCAGAGGTAGTTTGTGATATATTAGAATTATGTGTTTGTTTCTCATAAATTAAAGTTTGATTTTCATCTTAGACCAGAGAGGAGAATACTACATTTTTTAAACTAAGGATGGTCTGGATTTTCTGAAATGGATTTCATTACAATTTGCATTACAAGATTATTAATCTTACATTACAAATTTAGTAATTTAGGAAAACTGCCCCAAACATAGCTCTGCCAGACTGGTAAATTACAAACTTTAGGTCTTTATATTGTTAACAGACTAATACAAATGAAAAGCAGTTTGGAGAAACTCATAAGAACTGGAGTAAACAAAGCACCAGAATATTTTTTACAAGCTGAAAACAGAGGTGGTGCTGTAGTCGTGGGTGTTTCCACGTCTGTGTAAAGTCACCAAAAATGCAGTGGGCTTGACCTATAGCTGTAGGGGAATGAGGATTATGACCTATAACCTCTCACTCTCAATTTGTACACACACGTGTTCACTAATGCATGCAAACACGTGTCCACATACACACATGCACACATATGAACCAGACAGGACACACCCTCAAGGCAAGGACATTGCACTATGGTCACATCACTCTCCAGCCCAGTGGCTTCCATTTTTATGAGTTTGTGCATGGCTTTTTAAAAAAAATGTATTTCATTATAATTTTAAACCTAAGTGGCTAGGGGTTAATGGCCATACTGCCATAGGTGTAACGTATAATCCAGAATCTTAGGTCATGTTGTGTCTGTGTGTTGTCTACTTGATCTATAGTTTTACTCCCCCCCAAAAAAATATTCCTGTAACGAGAAGCTTTGATATATGTTAAAGTCGTGCTTCATGTGCATATGTTAGTTTGTCTTACCACATATGTTATCAAGTTTGACTAGCAAACAGGTCCTGAGGGGCTTCAGATTCTAGCAGAAAGAAGTGAAATGATGTATGGTATATGTCGGAGCAAAGCCTCCAGCTGGCCATTTCCAGCCTCGGGGAAACTCCATCCCCCTCATGACCCCTGCTTGCTGCTCCCTAACACACACACAGTTGCACGGGTGCCTATAGATGCTCATCATCCCACTGGTCCAAAGGAGAGAGGACACAGGCAGACTGACTGTAGCTCCACAATGATGACAAATCACACAAGCACTGCCAGAGACACTCAGATGGTAAAAAGCATCCATTAAAAATTCATCCAGAGCACATAGCTTGCTACTTCAAACACTCCCCTACCCCTCACTTAGGGCCAAAGTCTCTTTCTCATCACAATAGTCATTACCTTTGGTGTACCTCACCTGTTTAAGGCAAAACTGTGAAAAAAAATTTAATGTATACTTTTTCTCTTGCCTCTGATGAGGTTATTTTTACCTCATTATGTCCTCTGTGCAGTGAGGCTACTGCAGTAATATTCACTCAATGTGCAGCTTAAATCTTTTTTTTTTTACTCTTTATTATCAAACAAACAGAGAAGATTTTGACCTCATTCAAGAATAGTTCAGTTTGTTTATACCAAGGCCCTTGGTCCTTGTTGTTTGAAAGAATCTTTTACATTTTTCTCTGTCAAGTCTTGAAAATCTTCTCCATATCTCCTGCTGAGTTAAAACATAAATAGAGGGAAACCATGTCTTAAAACAAGATCGTTTGAACATATTTCAAGGTTGTTAGCAGCTTCAGAAAGCTCTATCAAGGCTCTGGCTGTGACATTCAATTCAAATCTGAGAAGGACTTCAAATACTGACATATTACTCTTCTTCAGACAGACATCACACTGGTGCAAGTAAAAAGTGAAGATATTGCAAATTGAAAATGTAATTTTGTCCTAACACAAGTTCAAATGCATGTAAAGTTTTGTGTGGTGCTGGTGCAAATCTATGGCATATTTTGTTTTTTTTCTTTTTGTTGTTTTTTGTTCTGTTTTTTTGCTGGTGGCAGCTCTGTTAGGCAGACACTCCTGACAGCTGCCCCACTATATAAAGGGGAGGGTATGATCAGGTTACAGGATATGGGACAGCAACTCGGGAAATATCCCCTCATCAGTCAGAGTGGCGTGAAAACCTCCTTACAGGCAGCTCCCCTGAGCCACTCCACACACTGCCTCATGAAATATTTAACCACCAGTGTTGACAAGAAATAGGTTTTAAGAAATTGAAAGTCTCCCCTTCATTTCCCAAGTAAATGCATTTTCTGCTCACTGAAAGATGACATGGATCCAGTGCCAATCTCCTGTTTGTTCTATGGGGCCATGATATGTCCTATTATATAAACCTCCTCCGTTTTGTGGAGGATGATGGGAGGTTTATAGGATGTGAGCTGTGTATGAGGAGCAAATCTCCTTTTCAGTCAAAGGTGGGCAAGTGCTACAGGGAGGCAGGGATTCAAGAACATGACCGATGCCAAAAGAGCACAAACATTCAAGGAGTCATTTCCATAGAATCCAGTGTCAGTTTTATACGAAGGATTGTGTCAGCAACCTCCAAATGAAAGAAATGTTAATTATGTGCATATAGCAGGTAAATAAAAGGCATAATACAGATGCCAGATGCCATATGAAAGCTGTTAGAAACCTGCTACTATGTATTCTACTGAGTATCATTTTGTATTCAGGGCCCCTTTGCTGTGTGATGCCAAGTAGCATGTCAACAGAAGTTAAATGTAATATGTCAGCCTTGACTTGTTTCAGTAGAACCCAAATTTTAATTCTGGGTGCTAAAACTGGGTGCTGGGTTTTTTTTTTGGTAATACGCACTCACACCGTCAAAATATTGCATTGCATTGCATTGCATTGCATTGTTTCTTTTAGCTGTCTACTCAACTGGTATGTTAAATTATAAATTTTTACAAAAAGAAATAATTAAGAAATATAATAAAACGAAATTATTTATTTCGTCGAATACAAATGATCATGACATTTCCAGTGATAAATGTTTACCCAATTTGCATTTCCATGACATAAATTCATTTACCTTCTTATATCACAGCTATAGGACAAAATGTCCAAAACAATTCTAAGAAAGCTAAGATCTAAGAGGTTACCTAAACCTGAACCTGTATTTTGGTCCAGGTTTTAATCAGTGTCCTTTGTTGGTGCTCTAAAGCCTCTATTGAAATATAGCACACATTATGTACCTAAGAGATCCCCTTGGGATCATAAGTGAGAGGGAGACAGTAAATTGGATGAATCCAATCATTCCAATTTGTTAAAAGCCTGATACATTGTGAGCAGAACAATAAGTCATAATTTAGGAGGCCAGAGGCAGGCTACACTTTCATTTGGTAAGTGTGCTCTAGTTTCTTTTCAAGGTCTCATGCAGTATCTTGTCATTACAAAGTTAGTAACCCAAAGCAAGGAAAAGCAGTGACTTGGTAGAGGTGAAGGGTGCAGAAGTCCAGTCCTTTGGTGTCCAGAGTTTCCATGATCAATTGCAGTGTTTATTTTCTGTTAATCTGATCAGCGGAATGATCTCCTCTATTCCTGCCCTTCCCCGCCGCTAGTGTTATCGTCTTCAGTCTTAAAAAGCATGTTTTTGTTTCTCCTTTTAACAGTACACCATCTGTTATTTTACTCCTTATCACATAATAAATTGTTTCAAAAAATCCTTTTGCTTACAGTGTGGGCTATGAGACAGGTCACCTTTTTCACAACAGCCTTTCTGTTTCACTCTGATAAAGAGAAAAATGTGTGGATCAATAAGAGCATGGTCTGGTTATGTGACCTGAGGCTGATATTTTGCTATGTTTTTTTCCTCTTAGGTGCGTCTTGAGTGGCCCACAGACCTGGCAGTGAGTCCCATGGACAATTCCCTGTATGTTCTGGACAACAATGTAGTACTCCAGATCTCAGAAAATCATCAAGTCCGTATTGTAGCTGGCCGGCCCATGCACTGTCAAGTACCTGGGATTGACCATTTCCTCATGAGCAAAGTGGCCATCCATGCCACCCTGGAATCTGCCAACGCCCTTGCTGTATCCCACAATGGCATTTTATACATCGCTGAGTCAGATGAAAAGAAAATAAACAGAGTACGGCAGGTGTCCACCAATGGAGAGATCTCACTGGTTGCAGGAGCACCAAGTGGCTGTGACTGTAAGAATGATGCCAACTGTGATTGTTACTCTGGAGATGAAGGATATGCCAAGGATGCTAAGCTGAATGCACCCTCTTCCCTGGCAGTGTGTCCAGATGGAGAGCTTTATATTGCAGATCTGGGAAACATTCGTATTCGCTATGTGCGCAAAAACAAGCCCTACCTAAATCCCCTAAACATGTATGAGGTGTCCTCTCCCATTAATGATGAACTCTACTTGTTTGACTCCAACGGAAGCCACATTTTCACACAAAGTCTTACTACAGGAGACCACCTCTACAATCTGACCTACACAGGGACAGGGGATGTGAGTAGCATTACTGATAAGAACAAAAACACAGTGATCATCCGACGAGACACAACAGGGATGCCTCTGTGGCTAATGGTCCCCGATGGACAGACATTCTGGTTCACCATTGGCACCAACAATGCCCTTAAAACTGTTGCTGCTCAGGGTCAAGAATTAGCCCTTATGACCTACCATGGAAGCTCAGGACTTCTAGCAACTAAGACAGATGAGAATGGATGGACAACCTTCTTTGAGTAAGTAACATTTACAAAACACTTTCCTAATCCTTATACCCAGTGTCTGGATCCTAGTTGAGCTGTTTAGCAAGATTACTGCTTCACCCCAGAGAGCAACTAAATAGATCTGTTAAATCTCTTAAATCCAATGTAGAGTTTGTACAGTCACTTCTGAACTATCTGAACTGCAAGCTCTATATTTGTGGTAGCACTAAAAGTTAAGATGTTTTAGTGAATGTTTAGAGTTGAAGAGATCTTGACATCTGAATTTAGTATTTTGGCACATGAGCTACCTTCTTATGCCTGGATGTATATGTCACTCTGTGAATACAAGACCTGTGGAAGTTGGGTGTAATCCTATTTGCTGTTATCATACAAAATAGGATTACCGGATGATATGCTCATCTGCACCCTTGCTTGTACTGACAAACTGCAGACCATCACTTGTTTGGTGTTGTTAGGTACAGATGTAACATATCAGCTGGCATGCACATTTTTGATTGAAGCAAATTGTGCATTATCAGGTAACAGTTGACAGCACTCCTATAAGCTGCGGCAGTATAGCTGAGGATTTCGTGTAATTGTGACTTCTGTGGACAAGTCTGTCCCTTAGTTTAATATTCTGTACCAGGGGACACTGTGCTAACTGGATGCCATTCCAAAAAGTGTGATTAAGCAGATTGGCTGGTCAGACATCTGTTACACAGGGATATCACACTGTGACATGCAATCAGACGCTCTGTTTAATCTGAGTAGACATTTATCACCTGTGTTTGATTTGCTTGTCACCTGAGACCATTATACTGAAAAAACGATGCAGCGGAAATGGCACTAATGCAACCATGCATAGGAGTTTCTCAAGGTACAGTGAATTGCCTACAGCCTCAACAAATCCAGTGGGTGGTTGGAAATTTAAATGATTTCTCTTTGACTTTCTGCAAAATGGCTGCTGTTATCAGGTTTGAGCCTACTCTTCCCTATTACGCAAAGAAAAGACAGAGATAATATAACACTAGTGACATAAAGGGGTTTTGTAAAATTAAATACAAACATTGGATATGAATTTCTCAAGTTTCACTTATACTTAAGAAGAAAGAAAGTGCAGCTATTTCAGAGTGTTTGAAATACACATGTATCATTTAATCATAGAGTTAATCGTATTATTCTAGAATTGGATCATTGTGGCTTTGGCTCAATGTAGATTATATTTAGTTGGTAGTTTGATCTCTGCTTCCTCTCATCCATATGTATCCAAAAATGTAAATGTAGAAGAATGAGCAAAATTGACTGTAGAGCAAAAGATACTGTGTTGTTTCTGTTGTAACCTTTAGTAGCATCATCTTGACATTTACCATTCACGTAGATTCATGTAGCTCTGCTGACCAAATAATGTTTTTACTGTAACAAGAGTTTATGCTCATAGACTAATATAAATCTTGTCAAACAATGTGCTTACTGAAGGATACTTAATTGTTCATAATTGCATTCAATTAACAGGACAGCATTGCTTCTGCAACAAATGCACTTTAACCACCGGGGTTCTGCAAGGTTACTTAAGATGATTTAATACATCAGTAATAACAGCTAAATCATCTGTTAATGAAGCTGAAGCAGTTACACGGCTGTTGTCTTTGTGTTATTTTCTCCACAGTCGATCGTCATGTGTTCTGAAATTCTGAGGCAGTAAGATGAAAATATGAGAATAACTCTGTATAAAACAGCCGTTAGGTATGCTGGAGGGGATGCTGATATGAAGTGTCCGGTCTATTGTTGGGCCCCAGCGTGAAAGGTCATAAAACTAGCATGTGACACAGAGGTGATGCGATATGAATGGACTTGTGGCCATCCAAGGGGAAAGCAGTCCATTCCTTCTGCTGAGCATGCTGCCCCTGCAAGCCCCTCTTGTCCAGAGAAAGCAAACTAATAGGCAACTGAGTTGAAGCAGGCCACAGCCATTAGAGCTTAGCAGTGAAGCCAGAGGAATGGCTCCAGCTCAAGACCCTAATTGAGACAAAGACAGTTTGGGTCAGCGACCAAGCTGTGACACGTAGCGTTGCTCTAGAATAAGATTTTTGTATTGTGTGACATTGTGGAATCAAAAGAAATCAACTATTTTAGCTATACAGTGCTGTGAAGTATTTGCCTCCTTTCTGATTATTTATTTATGTATTTGCATATTTGTCACACTTTAAATGATTCTGATTATCAAAAGAATTTTAATATTACACAAAGATAACCCGAGGATATACAAAATGCAGTTTTTAAATGATGATTTAATTTATTATGGGAAGAAGCTGTTCAAACCTGCCTGGCTTAAGGCGAACAATAAATGCCACCCATAGCCTCATAACTGTAATCAAGCAGTGAGCCTTTTACATCGCTGTGAAGGAATTTTGGACCACTCTTCCTTGCAGAATCGTTTTGGTTTTTTTTTGGTCAGCAGCGGCAGTTTGCCTTGGATGGCAATTTTGCCCAGTGTCTTTCTTATTGTTGAATCATAAACACTGACTTTAACTGAGGCAAGTGAGGCCTGCAGTTCTGTAAATGTTGTTCTGGGTTCTTTTATGACCTCTTGGATTAGTCTTTATTGTGCTGATTTTGGAGTGATTTTGGTAGGCCACCCACTCCTGGGAAGGTTTTCTCCATGTGTGGATAATGGCTCTCACCATGGTTCATTGGAGTCACAAAGCCTTAGAAATGACTTTGGAACCCTTTCCAGACTGATATATGTGAGTGACTTTGTTTCTCATCTGAATTTCTTTAGATTGCTGCATGATGTGTTGCCTTTTTTGAGATCTTTTAGTGTGCTTCACTTTGTCGGGCGGCTTCTATTTAAGTGATTTTTTTGATTCAACAGTTTTAGCAGGAATCAGGCCTGAGTGTGACAAAATTGTAATCACAATGAATTGTGAATCATGAATCACAATTAATTCATGATTTAGCAGTTACTTTTTAAACATAGAGCCAGGCAGGTTTGGACAGCTTTAGCTTTTTTTCTCTTATTAAATGAAATCATCATTTAAAAACTGCATTTTGTATGTACTCAGGTTATCTTTGTGTAATACTAAAATTTGTTAATTTGAATCATCATATCAGATGATTCAGACAAATGTGCAAAAGAAAAAAAAACACAGCACTGTAAATTACTCTGTTATTTAGTATTTTCTGAAGTGGAAGGCTTGGATTGAAATGCATCTAAGAACCCCAGTCCCTGGTACAATTGAGATCAGATAACATTTATCTCTAGGAGATGATTCCTCTTCTACTCTTCCTTTCCATACTGGATATTTGAGATGGCAGCACCGAGGAAATATCCGTAAAGCAGCACCCGCCATCTCATTTATTAGAGGCTTTATTATGGCAGGCAGCAACACTGCAGAGGGCTTTCCAATCTGTATTCAGTGCACAGATAAAAGTCTTCGTTCTAAGTAATGTACCGTTCGCTCACTCCCATCCTGGAACACTGGCAGTCTGAAAGATTTTAAATTGTTCTATGCAGATGTGCTCTCTGAGCAAAATGAATCAATCTGGCCACTCATGTTCCTGTATGAGATTAACTGACGGATTTGTACGCCAGGTAGATGCTGCATCTCTCCAAAGAGTCGCACCTCAGTGCTCCTATTTCATAGACTGCATAATGAGATCCGGTGATATCACTAATCTTTTAACTTAATAAGTAGTTTTCCAAATGTGAAAAGGTGTGTGCTGTCTTGTCTTGACTGTGTTTTACTTTCCAATAGCTGTGCTTTATTCTGTTGTGTGCTTCCATCTTTTGAAAGGTGCTTACAAACTGCAAAGCATTTATATTAATGTCACATTCACATCCTATTGGAAGAGATTGAAAAGTCCAAACTTGTGAGCGCACCCACTTTCTATTCATGAACAGTGGACTGCAGAAGGCACTGTATATGCTGATTGTGCTTCAGTGATTAAAGCTGATCATTTCCTGTTATATTATCTCTCACTGCCAACTTTGATGGATTTGCTGCTTTGTTTACTTCCTGTGTTGATACATTTTCACAATTTGTGACACCAAGAGGAAAATACTGCGCTCTACAATAAACTCAAAAGTTCCAACTTGTAATTATCCAACAAACAGTTCATCCTGGCTGGCCACTGATAAATCAGTAAATTGGAGATGACAGAGCAACTCATTAGTCACATTTATGTACCTGATTTTAGATACCTGAGTTGCATCTACTATTATGATTGCTCTATGAATTTATGATTTAACAATTCCCAGTAAGGCTCAGTACATTTGACCTGTCACAGTGCTGCTTATTTTGTATACACAGTTTCAAATAACATGCACCTCTTTGCCTTCTTTGACTCACATCAGTGTATTTCTTTGAAGGTATGACAGTTACGGGCGTCTAACTAACATCACTTACCCCACCGGCCGAGTGAGTAGCTACCGTACAGACGCCGACAGCTCAGTCCGCATCCAGGCAGAGGGATCCAACAAAGAGGATATCACCGTTACCACCAACCTGTCAGCCTCTGGCACTTTCTACACACTCATGCAGGGTGAGTGTCTCTTCCTGTAGTGGAGCAGTTGATTTCTTTCAAGGTATTTTGTCACTGGAGTTGTCAAAAGCTTGAACTTTGGTTCAACAAAAAAATTACTCTCAGGTATTTATTTATACACTTATAGCAAGGTACAATATTTGACATAAAGAGGATCTTCCAGTATGTCCATTTTTATTATTTGTTTAGGTATGTTACTTGTAAGAATATTTTGAGACACATCTTCTGACAGACTCCTACATGACACAACTTACCACTAGGAATTACCTATATTCCCAGTTTTGCTGAGAATGTAGGCAGTATGTCAGGGAAGAGTTGAATTGCTTGTGCAGTCTACATGATGAAATTAAACCTTTGAAAATTAATCATAACAGAAATAAATATTTTTAATCCCAAAATTATCATGGTGAGGGGTTTTGCATCCTCTTCTGATTCTGGAGGCTGTGTTTTAGGGGCCAGTAGCTTGTTTAGGATGTCCCAAGACGACCTAGTATTAGACCAGACCAGACATAATTAATTTTTCAGTGCATTGAGCAAAACAAACAAAATTATTACTGTACTGAGATGAGGCAGACATCTCAAATATTCAAAACCTGGATAAATTAAATCAAATGGCTATATGTAGGACTGAATTAGAAATTATTAAGATGTCTCGTTACGTATTCATTTGACAGCTTACTCGCAGTACAACTTTTTTTCCCTCTGTTTCTAATAAACAACATGTAGTGCAACTTCCATTTACCAGAATAGAAACAAATATTGACTTCCTGTCATAAAAACAATTGATAAAACACAATGCTGGTGGCCTGTACAGCCACCAGGTCGAGAGAGATGTAGCAAGAGAGATGAAGGCAAGCTGATGTTGTCCACCTGATTTGCATGCACATTTAGGTGTTCTTGTATCCTATCAATGTGCCTGACTAATTGCTTCATTGATTACCCATCAATAGCTTTGAACCTTCTGGACATACAGCCCACCTACTCTCTTTCATTTGCTAACATTTAGTTTAGTTTTGATGCGTTCTCCACCCTCTGGCCCTGATGACTCACTACAATACTGGGACTGAAACAGAAGATGACAATCTCTGGCTCAAGGCGTTGGTCACCTCCGCATCGTGACCTTGTCTTCGACATCTGCTCGGGAAAAGGGTGGCGCCAGGAACTCTGCTGTTAATTAATTCACTATTGTCTGCTTTGTAAGCTTGCAACTGAGTCATCATGTAACACATGACCACACTGCCTTTTGTCCTCTGCAATATGATATTCTACCCACCATAAGGTTATATGTCATTAAGCTAAAGCTAACTTAACTAACATAAATATTAACTTTAAATATACTCTGTATAGTAGTGAGTTTAATTGCAAGTAGTCTTAAAAATAGAGATGCAAGTGTGAAGTGTCTATTTGTATAGACTATTGGCCACTGTGTAAAGTAGCAATAAATTATAACTAACTGAATTTTATTATTTACCTGTATTTACTAGACTAATTGTGTTTTTATTCATCAGTGAAAACATCTTTATTTGTAACTAATAACTAAAAATCATGTGGTCAGGTGCACTGTTCCACAGTTTGTTTTGTTTTAAGTAGCAGCCCCTTAAATGTCAGTGCAGGGCTGCTGAACTGTGTGAATACATTAGAGTGAACTCCTCCAATCAGCAGTATTTCCAGCCTAATCTAGTCTCTAAGGCCTCATTTTCGTAGGGACTCACCCAGAGGCATCAGTATGATGGAGAAGAGGGGAGGTAAGGGCCAGTGCAAGGTCAGCCTAGCCTCTGCCCATTTCTCTTGTCTCAATGATACAACACATCTATGGTTCCATCTTGTCATGTGTTCTCTGTGCAAAATCAAGAAATCGTCACAGCCACTTTAACCTGACATGTAAACATGAGAAAATTGGACTATATGTTTTGATTTCTTTTTCTTAAATTAAGTCAACTAATTAATGTAGTGTTTGACAAGTCATTAATTTTACATTGTTCTTAATGAGAATAATATTCATCCTGGTCCTTGTCAGCCTAATGGCAGGAGGCATTCTCTGATGGATGTACATGAGAAGCTTAGTGAAAACATTAGTCACTGGTCTGAAGCTGGAACACAGCCTGTTGTCACCTGGGACAAAAACAGGCTCAGATTTATCCCTATGTGTTCATGCATTTGTGTGTGTATGCATGTGTGTTTCTCTGAGGCCACAGGCAAGCTAGCAGCTTTGATGGTTTTCATTTCTCTATATCCTCCAGGCTCCTGCAACAGCTGTAAAACTTTACTGTTGCTGTGAAACCCCTCACTATTGATCTCTGTTGTCACAGACCTAACATTATTGCAGAGGTTCACTTAAATACTGCTGCTAAAGGCTTTCATTTTGCTGAGCAGCCATTTTAGGTGATTATGTTTGTGTCTCACTGAGATGATTATTAGATTTAGTCCCTTTACATCCACTACAAGGAATTCTGATTGTTTGCCTCCTTCTTATCCCAGTAATAATAATCTTCTTCTTTGCCCTCCTGCATCCTCAGATCAAGTTCGGAACAGTTATTTCATTGGTCTGGACGGCTCGCTGCGCCTAGTTTTGGCCAATGGTATGGAGGTGTCCCTGCACACTGAGCCCCACCTGCTGGCTGGCACAGTCAACCCTACAGTCAGCAAGAGGAACGTGACCCTTGCCCTTGATAATGGCCTTAACCTGGTGGAGTGGAGGCAGAGGAAGGAGCAAGCTCGCGGCCAGGTCACTGTATATGGACGCAGATTAAGGGTAAGCTTTCTACTTGAGTTAAAAAACAAATTCTGTCTCACTGAAAATGGCATTGAATTTTTTAGATGATAAATTTAGCCTTGACTGAAAGAAATTCTGTATTTCCTTGTGCATAGATCTCAACTGTAGGATAACAAATAATAATTTCTACGTAAATAGAGGACTTACTGTGCCAATGATCATTTGGAAAAAAAACTTATCTGTCTCAGCCTTTGCCACTTATAGTGTTTATTTTGTCGCAGAGAAGAAAAATCCTTCTCCTCATAGTTATGAATTACTCTGCAGAGTTTCGATGGCTCTTCAAACTTATGGGTGTTTTACTCAAACTGGACTTTCTGTATGATATGTGACCTTATGATAACTCTAGTGCATCTCTTTGCATTCTTTAACCCACATCTGTTTTAGTAAACTAAACTTTCTGTTTTGATAAGTCAAGATTCAGGGAGAAATCTGACTTAGTAAGTAGTCTAAACAAGCCAACACAGTTATACACACAATATTAACAGGTTTCTTTTAATAATTCAGTGAACACCCAGTGTTCATCTCATTATGACCATATGACAAGGATCTAGAATGACTCACTGAAAGCTACTATTTAACACACCAAATAACATAATGTATCCAGGTGGTTGGCTGGTATTGTTTTTCTTGGCTTTGTAATCCAAATAACTTTAGTTAAGTTGTCTTCCTCATTCTCCTGGAGGTGACACCACTAATACGCAGGTGCCACTTTGTCTGTCATTGGCTGTCCATTTAATGGTCCTGTTGTCCCTTTGCAAGTGAAAGCCTCTAATGTATGTTATAGACAACGGCCCCAGGGGTAAGATAGGAAATAGGAGCAGCCTAATGGCAAGAACAGAGGGGATGAACAGAGCTGGAATCATTGAGCGACCTTGAGTGGCATGTCAAGTGATATTACGTGGGTGGCTGGGTGGCACTGTGGGGATGGGGGGGCTCTCAAATACGGAAGAATGGGATTCATGAAAAAAGAAGCAAGACAGGCGTCTATGTATCTCTGACTTCACCAATCCTTGTTGTGTTAGGATTGGGCAAAGATGACAGAGAAAATCAGAATTATTTTGTTGTCGTCTGTATTCTTGTTTGGTATCTTGACTGTATTTGTTTGCCTATCCTAAGGCTAACTGCGTCACTGATGATCCTCACTCTACCCCTTCCACAGTGACATCCTACTCTGGCTTGCCCCTTCTAGCCACCCACAACGTTCCTGATTCATGTTATTGATGCACAGTAATTCTGTTGCTTTCCATGGAAACAAACCCTCCACTTAGATAAAGTAGTTTGAAAATGTACAGTAATGAGAGAGCACTCCACCCTAGCAAGAATCTTCAACTCCTTCAGTGTGCTGTTAAAAAGACAGACAAAGCTCATGCATTTTATCATGGAGCCTTTGTTATATTGTGATGTAGAACTTTTTGTTAAAAAAATGAGTCAGGGCTAAATAAAAAGAAGAAAATACAAAGAAAACAGAAAAACTGATAAATTAATCATGAGAACTAATGAAAGCCATTTTCACTTGTAAAGTAACAGATTGATATTGTTATTT